>JABWTJ010000826.1:326482-437649 GCA_016801875.1 Solanum sitiens | reverse complement strand
CCTTCTTCTTTAATTAAGTATCCTTTCAGCACCTCAACACTCGTGTACTTCCTTAAAACGGCTTCCTCGCCTATTGGTTTCCACATAAAAGAGGGCATAGTCTAGGCTTACTTAATCGCAAAATATTTCCATAGTAATTACCTTCTAGAGATGACCATTATAACATTATTAATTCATAATAAACTCTTATAATCTACAAAAGACTATTAGGAATAAAGCAATTTTAGTTACTCATAAGTAAAATCGAGTATACCAGCGCTTGTAGATTATGGATAAATGCTTTGTTTTCCATAGCTGCTGTTGATAGCTTCACGATTTTCTAGCTTTGTCTGGTCTGATAACCAAATAAGGGCGGAAGGAGATATTTGTTAATAGAAGAGAGAATAGGTAGAGAGGATTGGGTCTCAGAGCGGACAAAGCTAGAAATCGTGAAGCTATCACAGCAGCTATGGAAAACAAAGCATTTATCCATAATCTACAAGCGCTGGTATACTCGATTTTACTTATGAGTAACTAAAATTGCTTTATTCCTAATAGTCTTTTGTAGATTATAAGAGTTTATTATGAATTAATAATGTTATAATGGTCATCTCTAGAAGGTAATTACTATGGAAATATTCTGCGATTAAGTAAGCCTAGACTATGCCCTCTTTTATGTGGAAACCAATAGGCGAGGAAGCCGTTTTAAGGAAGTACACGAGTGTTGAGGTGCTGAAAGGATACTTAATTAAAGAAGAAGGCTATAGTAATGATTAGACGAAATGAACATTATACTGTTATTATTCATAATGAATACATATAAACTGCAAAAAGATTAGGTGGAATAACATTATTAGTGAAAATAATTCGAATATGCCTATATACTTGTTAGATAAATTCTGATAACTATATGATGCTATTGTTTTACATACTTGAGAAATATTGATTTGATGCTAAACATATGAAGAATAATTTACAAATAGATTATGAATGAGATAATAGGTTGGTCTGAGCTGATAGATATTAACAATATAAATTATGATTCGATGATTTATAAACTAAAATAATTATGTTTAAATATTTGAGGTTATGGGAAGAAAAACTGCTAATTAATAGCATATTTGCAGAAGTAAGTAATAAATCGATATTTATACATATATTCGAAATAAACTGTTTAGAAAATAAAATATAACGCGATATAAAATATAATACTTGTTATAATGAATAAAGAAGAGTTTATAGTAGATGAAAAAATCTATGAAAATTACGACGGAATAGCTATAAGAATAGTCTTTTCTAATTTAGGACGAAGGTATAAAAAAATAAAAGATAAATTATATTTAATGCTAGAAAAAGAATCTGCAAAACTAGAAGATAGTTTAACGGCTAAGATACGAATTTCTAAAGAAAATGAAGAAATAGATAAAGCTAAAGAAGTTGATAAAATACGAAAAGAAACAACAAATGAAATTAAAAATATCGAAGAAACTAAAAATACTCAAATTAAAGAATTAGAAAAAGAATTAGCCCTTTTAAAATTACTAGTTGAAAAAAGATTACATAGGCCAAAGAAACCTTTATCGAAATATAATTGTTACAATTGCGCTAAGCTAGGACATTTAGCAAAAGATTGCAAAGATAAAAAACAAAAAAGATTATCAAAACCAAAGAAACCTTTATCAAAACGTAAATGTTACAATTGTAATAATTTAGGACATTTAGCCAAAGATTGTAAACAAATCATAAATTTAACTAAACATAGATATATGCAAATGAATTTTTTAAACGATAAATTAAAAGATAAAAGTATGCATTATGAGATTCCAGATATAGAAGATAATTCTGAATTAGAATCTGATAAAATTGATTATAAAACTGACTCAGATAATTCTGGACTAGAATCCGATAAAACTGACTCAGATAATTCTGAACTAGAATCCGATAAAACTGAATATGAAATAGACTCAGATAATGAATTACCTGAAGAAAATGACTAAGGAAAATTATATAAATAAAAAGAATATAATGCAAAGAATAAAATGAAGATACATATTCTTGTGAAAATTATCGTAGAAGGATATCATAACAGATATTATACACCTATGATAGATACAGGAGCAGAAACAAATATATGCATATATAATTGCTTACCAGAAGATAAATGGGAAAAACTAACAACACCCATGATAGTAACTGGATTCAATAACGAAAATAGTATGATTATTTACAAAGCAAAAAATGTTAAAATACAAATTTGGGATAAAATTTTAATATTAAAAGATATATACTGTTTTGATTGTAATAAAATAGATATACTCTTAGGAATGTCTTTCTTAAAAGGATTATACCCACATATAATAAACAAAACGTATTGGTGGCTAACTACACCATGTGGACACAAAATAAGAGCAAAAAGAGTTAATAATAAACAAAGAAAACCCAAAGACTGGATTAAAGGAAGCAAACAGATAAATCAAAAAATGGAAAATATAAAAGAAATTAATCAATTAGAAATTATTATAATAACTTGAAGATAATATAGAATATCATTTAAATGTTTATTAATATTGTGACTAACAAGTTTATTGTTAGAAGAAAATCATATACAGGTAGACTGAAGGTCAACAAGAATAGAAGACTTTGTACCAACGAAAGAAATACGCAAGTATTGAATATATTGAACTGTGCAATTGAAGTAATTTTTACTGATAAAAATCTTATTACAGATTATCTCCTCAGAAGAGAAAAATAAAATAAGCAAACTATTATCCATAATGACAATCTTTGTCAGTAAATGGAAAAGCTAGATATAAAAATACAAAGCTATACAGTCAGCAGCATGACTATAAAAAATGCAGAGCTATACAGTCAGCAGCATGACTATAAAAATGCAGAGCTATACAGTCAGCAGCATGACTATAAAAATGCGGAGCTACGTCTTTAGGCGGACGGTAAACAGCCAGAGATAAAAGGTGACGTTGAGAAAACACCTAAAAACTCAATTTAACAAAAATGTATTAGTTACAGGTATTGCAGGTATTACAGGTACAAGCACAGGAAATACCGAAAAAGCTATGACAGAAAATACCAACTTAAATAGCTTATTTTACCAAATTCCTAGTACCACAAATATCTACCTACGCAGCCAGAAAAGATACAAATATATTGCTCAGTTATATATTAAAAACATATACAAAATCCAAGCATTCTTAAATCTAAAACCCAGGTCAAATCAAAACTATATTTTACAAGGCTATAACAGACTTATTTCACGACTCAAAATTAGTATAAATTTAAAAACATGTTACAACTACGGACATTTGAGTATCGTATATACATCGATGGAGTACAATAAAAATTACAGAAGAATTATAAAGTAGTGCGGAATTACTCTATGACAAGAGATGAAATCTCCTATTCAAAGAACTCAAAGAGAATTAACAAATGAAGATCAGATATGGATAAAGTTCAACAATGAATTTTATTAAAGACAGAAGAGCAACCAACTACAAAAAATCGGACATAGATACCCAGAAAAACTATGGTTCCAAGAGAAGCGAAGATAATTTAATTCCAGATGTAACCTTGGGCTAAAGACAAAGCAGATAAGAAGAAAAAGACAAAGACAAAAAGAAGATATGTAAAGTTTGTCGGCCATGTATTTAAAGTAAGGCCATTATAGTTTATCTTTTTTTTAGTCAAAAGTATGTCGGCCATTTGTAAAAAAGTCGGCCATTATGTAAAGTAAAGTAGTTTGTCGTGTTGTGTCGGCCGTGTTATATGAGGCCAAGTGTAAAAGTTAGTGTCGGCCATTAATAGGCCAATAGTGATTGCTTGTAGTATATATAGAGGTGTTAATCCTCAGAAATAAAACAAGCTTCAAGCTAAGCTTCAACCAATCCTCTCTACCTATTCTCTCTTCATATAAAGCAATTTTAGTTACTCAGAGCTATGGAAAACAAAGCATTTATCCATAATCTACAAGCGCTGGTATACTCGATTTTACTTATGAGTAACTAAAATTGCTTTATTCCTAATAGTCTTTTGTAGATTATAAGAGTTTATTATGAATTAATAATGTTATAATGGTCATCTCTAGAAGGTAATTACTATGGAAATATTCTGCGATTAAGTAAGCCTAGACTATGCCCTCTTTTATGTGGAAACCAATAGGCGAGGAAGCCGTTTTAAGGAAGTACACGAGTGTTGAGGTGCTGAAAGGATACTTAATTAAAAAAGAAGGCTATAGTAATGATTAGACGAAATGAACATTATACTGTTATTATTCATAATGAATACATATAAACTGCAAAAAGATTAGGTGGAATAACATTATTAGTGAAAATAATTCGAATATGCCTATATACTTGTTAGATAAATTCTGATAACTATATGATGCTATTGTTTTACATACTTGAGAAATATTGATGTTGATGCTAAACATATGAAGAATAATTTACAAATAGATTATGAATGAGATAATAGGTTGGTCTGAGCTGATAGATATTAACAATATAAAAGAAATTAATCAATTAGAAATTATTATAATAACTTGAAGATAATATAGAATATCATTTAAATGTTTATTAATATTGTGACTAACAAGTTTATTGTTAGAAGAAAATCATATACAGGTAGACTGAAGGTCAACAAGAATAGAAGACTTTGTACCAAAGAAAGAAATACGCAAGTATTGAATATATTGAACTGTGCAATTGAAGTAATTTTTACTGATAAAAATCTTATTACAGATTATCTCCTCAGAAGAGAAAAATACAATAAGCAAACTATTATCCATAATGACAATCTTTGTCAGTAAATGGAAAAGCTAGATATAAAAATACAAAGCTATACAGTCAGCAGCATGACTATAAAAAATGCAGAGCTATACAGTCAGCAGCATGACTATAAAAATGCAGAGCTATACAGTCAGCAGCATGACTATAAAAATGCGGAGCTACGTCTTTAGGCGGACGGTAAACAGCCAGAGATAAAAGGTGACGTTGAGAAAACACCTAAAAACTCAATTTAACAAAAATGTATTAGTTACAGGTATTGCAGGTATTGCAGGTACAAGCACAGGAAATACCGAAAAAGCTATGACAGAAAATACCAACTTGGAGGGGCCTGATGATGGCGAAAAAGGGCGGAAGGATATATTTGTTATATGAAGAGAGAATAGGTAGAGAGGATTGGTTGAAGCTTAGCTTGAAGCTTGTCTTATTTCTGAGGATTAACACCTCTATATATACTACAAGCAATCACTATTGGCCTATTAATGGCCGACACTAACTTTTACACTTGGCCTCATATAACACGGCCGACACAACACGACAAACTACTTTACTTTACATAATGGCCGACTTTTTTACAAATGGCCGACATACTTTTGACTAAAAAAAGATAAACTATAATGGCCTTACTTTAAATACATGGCCGACAAACTTTACATATCTTCTTTTTGTCTTTGTCTTTTTCTTCTTATCTGCTTTGTCTTTAGCCCAAGGTTACATCTGGAATTAAATTATCTTCGCTTCTCTTGGAACCATAGTTTTTCTGGGTATCTATGTCCGATTTTTTGTAGTTGGTTGCTCTTCTGTCTTTAATAAAATTCATTGTTGAACTTTATCCATATCTGATCTTCATTTGTTAATTCTCTTTGAGTTCTTTGAATAGGAGATTTCATCTCTTGTCATAGAGTAATTCCGCACTACTTTATAATTCTTCTGTAATTTTTATTGTACTCCATCGATGTATATACGATACTCAAATGTCCGTAGTTGTAACATGTTTTTAAATTTATACTAATTTTGGGTCGTGAAATAAGTCTGTTATAGCCTTGTAAAATATAGTTTTGATTTGACCTGGGTTTTAGATTTAAGAATGCTTGGATTTTGTATATGTTTTTAATATATAACTGAGCAATATATTTGTATATTGATATCAGAGCTATCAATTTGTATATTGCAAAGATATATACTGTTTTGATAAAGGTTTCTTTGGTTTTGATAATCTTTTTTGTTTTTTATCTTTGCAATCTTTTGCTAAATGTCCTAGCTTAGCGCAATTGTAACAATTATATTTCGATAAAGGTTTCTTTGGCCTATGTAATCTTTTTTCAACTAGTAATTTTAAAAGGGCTAATTCTTTTTCTAATTCTTTAATTTGAGTATTTTTAGTTTCTTCGATATTTTTAATTTCATTTGTTGTTTCTTTTCGTATTTTATCAACTTCTTTAGCTTTATCTATTTCTTCATTTTCTTTAGAAATTCGTATCTTAGCCGTTAAACTATCTTCTAGTTTTGCAGATTCTTTTTCTAGCATTAAATATAATTTATCTTTTATTTTTTTATACCTTCGTCCTAAATTAGAAAAGACTATTCTTATAGCTATTCCGTCGTAATTTTCATAGATTTTTTCATCTACTATAAACTCTTCTTTATTCATTATAACAAGTATTATATTTTATATCGCGTTATATTTTATTTTCTAAACAGTTTATTTCGAATATATGTATAAATATCGATTTATTACTTACTTCTGCAAATATGCTATTAATTAGCAGTTTTTCTTCCCATAACCTCAAATATTTAAACATAATTATTTTAGTTTATAAATCATCGAATCATAATTTATATTGTTAATATCTATCAGCTC
Organism: Solanum sitiens; assembly: GCA_016801875.1. Classification (NCBI taxonomy): domain Eukaryota; kingdom Viridiplantae; phylum Streptophyta; class Magnoliopsida; order Solanales; family Solanaceae; genus Solanum; species Solanum sitiens. The sequence continues at coordinate 431,013 of JABWTJ010000826.1, read as the reverse complement.
AGACCAACCTATTATCTCATTCATAATCTATTTGTAAATTATTCTTCATATGTTTAGCATCAACATCAATATTTCTCAAGTATGTAAAACAATAGCATCATATAGTTATCAGAATTTATCTAACAAGTATATAGGCATATTTGAGTATCGTATATACATCGATGGAGTACAATAAAAATTACAGAAGAATTATAAAGTAGTGCGGAATTACTCTATGACAAGAGATGAAATCTCCTATTCAAAGAACTCAAAGAGAATTAACAAATGAAGATCAGATATGGATAAAGTTCAACAATGAATTTTATTAAAGACAGAAGAGCAACCAACTACAAAAAATCGGACATAGATACCCAGAAAAACTATGGTTCCAAGAGAAGCGAAGATAATTTAATTCCAGATGTAACCTTGGGCTAAAGACAAAGCAGATAAGAAGAAAAAGACAAAGACAAAAAGAAGATATGTAAAGTTTGTCGGCCATGTATTTAAAGTAAGGCCATTATAGTTTATCTTTTTTTAGTCAAAAGTATGTCGGCCATTTGTAAAAAAGTCGGCCATTATGTAAAGTAAAGTAGTTTGTCGTGTTGTGTCGGCCGTGTTATATGAGGCCAAGTGTAAAAGTTAGTGTCGGCCATTAATAGGCCAATAGTGATTGCTTGTAGTATATATAGAGGTGTTAATCCTCAGAAATAAAACAAGCTTCAAGCTAAGCTTCAACCAATCCTCTCTACCTATTCTCTCTTCATATAACAAATATATCCTTCCGCCCTTATTTGGTTCGAATTATTTTCACTAATAATGTTATTCCACCTAATCTTTTTGCAGTTTATATGTATTCATTATGAATAATAACAGTATAATGTTCATTTCGTCTAATCATTACTATAGCCTTCTTCTTTAATTAAGTATCCTTTCAGCACCTCAACACTCGTGTACTTCCTTAAAACGGCTTCCTCGCCTATTGGTTTCCACATAAAAGAGGGCATAGTCTAGGCTTACTTAATCGCAGAATATTTCCATAGTAATTACCTTCTAGAGATGACCATTATAACATTATTAATTCATAATAAACTCTTATAATCTACAAAAGACTATTAGGAATAAAGCAATTTTAGTTACTCATAAGTAAAATCGAGTATACCAGCGCTTGTAGATTATGGATAAATGCTTTGTTTTCCATAGCTGCTGTTGATAGCTTCACGATTTTCTAGCTATGATACCAAATAAGGGCGGAAGGATATATTTGTTATATGAAGAGAGAATAGGTAGAGAGGATTGGTTGAAGCTTAGCTTGAAGCTTGTTCTATTTCTGAGGATTAACACCTCTATATATACTACAAGCAATCACTATTGGCCTATTAATGGCCGACACTAACTTTTACACTTGGCCTCATATAACACGGCCGACACAACACGACAAACTACTTTACTTTACATAATGGCCGACTTTTTTACAAATGGCCGACATACTTTTGACTAAAAAAAGATAAACTATAATGGCCTTACTTTAAATACATGGCCGACAAACTTTACATATCTTCTTTTTGTCTTTGTCTTTTTCTTCTTATCTGCTTTGTCTTTAGCCCAAGGTTACATCTGGAATTAAATTATCTTCGCTTCTCTTGGAACCATAGTTTTTCTGGGTATCTATGTCCGATTTTTTGTAGTTGGTTGCTCTTCTGTCTTTAATAAAATTCATTGTTGAACTTTATCCATATCTGATCTTCATTTGTTAATTCTCTTTGAGTTCTTTGAATAGGAGATTTCATCTCTTGTCATAGAGTAATTCCGCACTACTTTATAATTCTTCTGTAATTTTTATTGTACTCCATCGATTGAAGCTTAGCTTGAAGCTTGTTTTTTATCTTTGCAATCTTTTGCTAAATGTCCTAGCTTAGCGCAATTGTAACAATTATATTTCGATAAAGGTTTCTTTGGCCTATGTAATCTTTTTTCAACTAGTAATTTTAAAAGGGCTAATTCTTTTTCTAATTCTTTAATTTGAGTATTTTTAGTTTCTTCGATATTTTTAATTTCATTTGTTGTTTCTTTTCGTATTTTATCAACTTCTTTAGCTTTATCTATTTCTTCATTTTCTTTAGAAATTCGTATCTTAGCCGTTAAACTATCTTCTAGTTTTGCAGATTCTTTTTCTAGCATTAAATATAATTTATCTTTTATTTTTTTATACCTTCGTCCTAAATTAGAAAAGACTATTCTTATAGCTATTCCGTCGTAATTTTCATAGATTTTTTCATCTACTATAAACTCTTCTTTATTCATTATAACAAGTATTATATTTTATATCGCGTTATATTTTATTTTCTAAACAGTTTATTTCGAATATATGTATAAATATCGATTTATTACTTACTTCTGCAAATATGCTATTAATTAGCAGTTTTTCTTCCCATAACCTCAAATATTTAAACATAATTATTTTAGTTTATAAATCATCGAATCATAATTTATATTGTTAATATCTATCAGCTCAGACCAACCTATTATCTCATTCATAATCTATTTGTAAATTATTCTTCATATGTTTAGCATCAACATCAATATTTCTCAAGTATTTAAAACAATAGCATCATATAGTTATCAGAATTTATCTAACAAGTATATAGGCATATTCGAATTATTTTCACTAATAATGTTATTCCACCTAATCTTTTTGCAGTTTATATGTATTCATTATGAATAATAACAGTATAATGTTCATTTCGTCTAATCATTACTATAGCCTTCTTCTTTAATTAAGTATCCTTTCAGCACCTCAACACTCGTGTACTTCCTTAAAACGGCTTCCTCGCCTATTGGTTTCCACATAAAAGAGGGCATAGTCTAGGCTTACTTAATCGCAGAATATTTCCATAGTAATTACCTTCTAGAGATGACCATTATAACATTATTAATTCATAATAAACTCTTATAATCTACAAAAGACTATTAGGAATAAAGCAATTTTAGTTACTCATAAGTAAAATCGAGTATACCAGCGCTTGTAGATTATGGATAAATGCTTTGTTTTCCATAGCTGCTGTTGATAGCTTCACGATTTTCTAGCTTTGTCTAGCTCTGATACCAAATAAGGGCGGAAGGATATATTTGTTATATGAAGAGAGAATAGGTAGAGAGGATTGGTTGAAGCTTAGCTTGAAGCTTGTTTTATTTCTGAGGATTAACACCTCTATATATACTACAAGCAATCACTATTGGCCTATTAATGGCCGACACTAACTTTTACACTTGGCCTCATATAACACGGCCGACACAACACGACAAACTACTTTACTTTACATAATGGCCGACTTTTTTACAAATGGCCGACATACTTTTGACTAAAAAAAGATAAACTATAATGGCCTTACTTTAAATACATGGCCGACAAACTTTACATATCTTCTTTTTGTCTTTGTCTTTTTCTTCTTATCTGCTTTGTCTTTAGCCCAAGGTTACATCTGGAATTAAATTATCTTCGCTTCTCTTGGAACCATAGTTTTTCTGGGTATCTATGTCCGATTTTTTGTAGTTGGTTGCTCTTCTGTCTTTAATAAAATTCATTGTTGAACTTTATCCATATCTGATCTTCATTTGTTAATTCTCTTTGAGTTCTTTGAATAGGAGATTTCATCTCTTGTCATAGAGTAATTCCGCACTACTTTATAATTCTTCTGTAATTTTTATTGTACTCCATCGATGTATATACGATACTCAAATGTCCGTAGTTGTAACATGTTTTTAAATTTATACTAATTTTGGGTCGTGAAATAAGTCTGTTATAGCCTTGTAAAATATAGTTTTGATTTGACCTGGGTTTTAGATTTAAGAATGCTTGGATTTTGTATATGTTTTTAATATATAACTGAGCAATATATTTGTATCTTTTCTGGCTGCGTAGGTAGATATTTGTGGTACTAGGAATTTGGTAAAATAAGCTATTTAAGTTGGTATTTTCTGTCATAGCTTTTTCGGTATTTCCTGTGCTTGTACCTGCAATACCTGCAATACCTGTAACTAATACATTTTTGTTAAATTGAGTTTTTAGGTGTTTTCTCAACGTCACCTTTTATCTCTGGCTGTTTACCGTCCGCCTAAAGACGTAGCTCCGCATTTTTATAGTCATGCTGCTGACTGTATAGCTNAAGTAGTAGAATTACATGAAATCATGATGAATTTCCATGACCTATGTCTAAACCATGTTTTCTAGATATTGATGCTTGAGAGTGGGCTTTGAAACTTGAAATGTGAAATATGGAATTATGCTTGTACTTATGAAATCTATGTAAATGTCTTAAGGATGCTTTCAGAGTGAAGTATCAATGATGAAGTTGTAATTGTGTTGTTGAATGGATTTCACATATACAGATGAAAGCATGATTTTAAAGATTTTATAACATAGTAAAGGGTTCTAAGGTTGAGAAGGCTTCTCACCATATAGTACTTGTTTACCTCACCTAGGGTTTGGGTTTGACATATGAAACCTAGGTTGACCTTATTTACTTGATATGCTTGATTTTGGTGTGACTCCGATCTTGGACTGGTTATCCCCCTACTATGAGGTCTTAGCTTTCTTCTCTAAGGCCATTACCTTAGACATGCCTTGTATTTCCCTGATGGTCTTGCAGGGCTTTTGTATTAGCACACCAGTTTGAATTATTTCTCATATACGGGGTGAATTGTTACTGGCTAGCAATTGTTTATCTTACTTGGCATATGTGCATGATATGAGTAATGAAGTCTCTCCAGTTGAGTTTGTTTCAATAATATGTAATTATGTGGATGAGTTCTCTACCAACCTACATACACTACCCGTAGATTTTGATATCAATTTTCATATGAGCTTGAGTTTGATTCTCAACCTATTTCTATTCGGAAATATCAGATGGTCCTTTCAAAGCTCAAGGATCTTCGTGTTATTTTTAGGATATCTTGGGTCAGGGATTCATTAGGCCAAGTGGGTCACCTTAGGGTGCTCCCATTTTTTTGTGAAGTAGACAAATTGTACGATGCACATGTGTATTGATTTTGCCGTAAATAAGGTGACAATGAAGAACCATTACAGTGCTTTGTATGATTGATTTGAGGTCTGGTTACCATCGACCTAGGATCAGGAAAATGGACATCCATAAGAAAATGTTTAGGACTTCGTATGGACATTATGAAATCCTTTTGATGTATTTGAGGCTGACTATTACCCTGATGCATTTATAAACTTTACGAAATGGGTGTTCAGGACTTATCTCGATTTGTTTATATTATTGTTCATCACTGATATTCTTATATACTCGTAGAGCAAAAGTGATCATTATAAGTAATTAAGGATTGTGTTCCAGACTTTTAGAGATCAACCACTTTATGCTAAATTCTCTTAGTGCAAGTTTTGGCTTGAGTCTGTTGCATTCTTGGGTCACGTAGTGTCCTAGGATGGAATTGTGGTAGATTGAACAAAGATTGAGGTTATTCGTGATTAGGCATGACCCACATCAGTTACTGAGGTTTGGAACTTCATTGAAATAGCAGGCTTCTACATGCGGTTTGTGGAGGGCCTCTCCACTATTGTAGCAACCTTGACCCAATAGTCTTTATGTTCCTGTTGGGTTGCTTGAGATGTTTGAGTTAAGATTTTGGAGGCTTTAAGAATAGCTTTAATAGTGTATTGTGGCACATTCGAAGTTGTTCTGGATTGTGTATTAATGCAATGTGGTTGTGTTATTGCTTATGTGTTGATGCACAAGCTATATTAGTCAAATAACCTGCCTCATTACTTTGATTTGGTGGCACTAGTTTTTGAGCTTTATGCTTAAGGCACTACAGGTATGGAGTTCTTTATGATATCTATACTTATCATTAGAGTTTTTAGTAAAGTATGAGCTAGAGGGACCTGAATTCGAGGAAGCACTATTGGATTGAGCTCGTAAAGTACTATGACCTATCCATTCTCTATTATTCGGGAAAGGACAATATGATAGCGAAATAATTGAGCCTGAAGGCATTAAGTATGGAAATCTGGCATTCTTGTCTATTGTTGAGTGACCTTTTCTTTTGACTACTCCTTATCCAATCAGATGATTCAGCTAGATATTTCAAATTCTAGGTGTATCTTAGCTTTCGTGGGATTTAAGTCTTCCTTACTGATTGGATCCATGGTTATTAGTTTGAGGATAAGGCATAGGTTTCTCTTCAAGATTGGGCGTTAGAGGGTAATGCCGACAAGGCTTACCTTATAGTCAGATAGAGTTTTGAGGTTCGCTGGCAGTATTTGTGGTTTGAGAGTTGGGATTTGTTATGGTTGATACATTGTGAGGCCCATGGTTCTACATATTCCATCCTTTCGAGCACTGGGAACATGTATCGCGACTTGAGGCACTACAATTGGATGAGTCACATTAGGAGAGATATGGCATATCATGTTTCTTGTTTTATGTGCTCTTAGAGGGTGAAGGCCAAGTATTTGAGTCCTATTGGTGAGTTCCAGAGATTACCCATTATGGAATGGAAATTGGATCACATCACTATGGACTTTGTAGTGGGTTTGCCTCAGACATGTAGAGGTATTGAGAACATTTGGGTCATCATTGGCTTATTGAGCAAGTTAACACAGTCTCTACCTATTGAACCTTCATTCGGAACCTAGAGGTTGGCTGCTATCTATATTCAAGAGTTATTTATTCTTGATGGTGTGCTTAAATTTATTTTTTTCATATTGGGGCTCTCAGTTTATTTCTAGATTTTGGAGGACCTTTCAGGAAGAGTTGGGTACACGTGTTTACTTTATCAAAACTTTCTTAGTAGATTGATGGGCAGTTAGAGCATATTATTCAAGTTTTTGAGGATATGTTGTGGGCCTATATTTTTGAGTTTGGAGTTCATTGAGACCGGTTATTTCTTTTTACAGAGTTTGTGTACAATAACAACTATCATTCTAGTATCCTGATTGACCCTTTTGAGGCCTTATATGGTAAGCATTGTCGCTATCTGGTTGGTTGATTTGAGTGTATAGAGCCTAGGCTGCATGGTACCTACTAGATTCAGATGTCCTTTGACTAGGTGTGGTTGATTCAAAATAGGCCCTGGACAGCTCAAAGTAGACACCTGAGCTGTGTTGATCGTAGGCGTCATTCTTTGAGGTTTTCAGTTGGTGATTGTTTTTTTTAAAGTATTCACAACTTAATTGTGGAATTTCATATACTTTAGTTCTATATCTTATTGGCAATGCATTATTAGCTAAAGTGGTATCTTGTACTTATGTGCTTGCTTTGATCATGACCCACCATAGTGTTTGTATGTATGTAAATTTGTTGTCAACACAAATCGTGGTGACTTCAATTTATGACAATTTGAGCTCCTTCATCTTCTAATCAAAATATCATGATATATACATGATCTTACTGCCACTTTCCTCTTCACCTTCACAAATCGAGAGAAGAAATAATGAATTTTCTCTGTAAACTCCAATAATTTACAGTCTCCCTAGAAAAACACAAAATCAGTTATGATTTTTCTATCATCAATATTTGAAATACAATAAATATCACAAAATTTCACACGGTTTAAATCATTATATGGGAATAAAATAGCCAAGGTCTATCATATGTTTTAAGTAACAAATAATTCTTGTAAGAACCTTGAAGTGAGGGCAGGTACGAGGTTACATGAAGCGACATACTACATCACCTACAAATAATATATTTGAACTCTAATATTTTAAATACAATTCGTCTAGTCTTTTGAAACAGAGTTGAATCCACCTTTTCCCGTCATCAAGCTTTAATAATTTGGTTCCACCCTTCATTTGGGTGTTTAAAGGGTTTCACTTGAACATGTAGGATATCTTAACAATCTTCTTAGAATAACTTTATTGAGATATGAAGATTCATTAAATAATTTACAAACAAAGAAATATAACATGAGCCATGTGTCCGGCAATTCAAACTCAACGTACTTAGCCTTTCTGAAAGTTTCACATAAACATGGTTAATTACCTGTCAATGTTGACACCTATTGTTTACCCCTGCACTTTTAAATTATTTCACTGGGCCTCTATTATTGTTGATAATATAGGAATATTTTCTATCACTTGCAATGTCAATTTATAATTATACGAGTAATTCATTTTACTATCTTTCACAAAAGACTTGTTATATTTTTTGTTTAATAAAAATTAGTAATACTTCTTCAAATCTACACATTATAAATATTTATTCTAACAAGTAGTATTTTAACGTAATGATTAGTATAATGGATATTTTTGTTAGAAATTATAAATTTGTTATATATTAATAAATTAATTGCTTTCTTAATATAAATATGCTAATATTGTTAAAAAAAATGATACTAGACACCCAAATAACTTGGAATAAGAAGAAAAATCCCTTGAATTTTCAACCTAAACTTTATCTATTTCAGTTCATTTGATTTATTATTCCATTATTGTCTAATAAACTCAGCAACATCAACAACCCATGCCTAACATTATCCTTTTACCCCTCAGAAGAGAATTCAAATCTACCCAAGTCCTAATCTCTCTCACTCATCGCCTTCTTTAAAAAAAACATTTATTTATGCCGTTTCTTTTGGAGAAAGGTTAAACCTTCATCAGCCATGTCATTTGTAATCCTGAAGATCTATTTCGGTTTTTTCTAGAAAATTACCATTCTATCCTCTCTCCGGATCGATAACTATCCCGACTCATGTTTGATCAGTTTGCGAGGCTTGTTTTGAAGTTGGATAAAAAATGTTGAGCTTTTTTTGGAGTTTCAGAAGCTTTTAAGTTTATATAAGTGACTTTAGTCAATATCTAGAGTTGCAAATTTTGAAAAAAAATATTTTAATTTCAGCTGCTCTGCAATTTGGAATTTGGTCTAGGAGCATTGTCCTTTCACTTCCAAAACTAATACGTGGATTTGAGAAATGAGTGGGATATATAGGTGAATTTAAGCTAGTGTTTGAGTTTTTTCAACTTTAATTCATTGCTCGAAGTGAATTTCATAAATTCCATTGAATTAAGGAGGCGGTTTTAGGCCTAGGTAAAGTCCTGATATATGTTTTGGGGGTTCAAAGAGAAAAGTTTGGTCTTTTTTTGTGGAATTGGATGTGGTTTAAATAGTGTCGGGTCAAAGGAGAGCTTGGATTCGCGTTATGATTAATCCAATGGGTTTGGAATGTCAAATTTAGTAGGGTAGCATATTTGGTATATGTGCATAGAACTCCAAACAAATCCCGGGGGTCCATTTGGAGAACTTTAAGTCTTGATGTTTCATTGTCACTAATGTTTGTGATGATGAAGAATTTCTTCTTGGCCACTGTGAGGCCTTAGGTGCAATCACATAGTTTTTTATCCTTGTACATTGTGATCCGTGATTCCTTGGTGCGATCACGTAGGTCTTAAACCCTTCCCATCACGATCGGGTACTTGGTGTCGCAATTGCATAAATAAAAAGTGGGATTGACTTAGTTCCTTGTTCTTGATCAAATAGAGGGTGCTTCAATCACATAGAAAAAAGTACATGGGCATGACTTAATTTCCCAAAACGTGATTTATTCTCCATTCCTATATTTTTGGCCTCAAGAGCTCAACTTAGACAATTTATAAAAGTATTTTCAAGATTAAGTTGCTGGGTAGGTTATTTTAACTCCAAAACTTCATATACATATATTATTTTGCGATTCTAATATCAAAATAACTGATATCAAATTCAATTCTTTGAAATTTTTTCATGAATTTTGGTTTTAGTAGTTTGGACTTTTAAGTATGATCTCTAACTCATTTAGGATTTTCAAGATTAAGTTGTTGTGTAAGTTATTTTAACACCAAACCTTCATGTCCAGCTATTATTTCGCGACTCTAATATCATAATAACTGATATCAAATTCAAATTTTGGGAATTTTTCACGAACTAGGGTTTTATTAGTTTGGACTTTTATGTATGATCTCTAACTCATTTATCAATACCATTTCGCATATGTGTTCCTGAATCCTTGGGTAACATTTTATTTTGTAAAATTCAGAATTACCCTTAGTCCTTTAGTTGGACATTTTTGAGCAATTTGAGACAATTTTCAAAATATGCATTATGGGTATCATGGTTCATATTTTATTAGATTGTGTCGATTGTGAGATTCTTTTTAAAGGGAAGGCTCAAAGTCCTAATTTAATTTCTTCACTTTAACTCAAGTGGAACCTTTTTTTTTTTTTTTTACAATTTGACAAAATGTGTTAGACCTTGTTTGATTTGCCTTCATGATGGTAGTAATGGGGAATGGTGAGGGTATACACGTGTACCTATCAAAACATAATCACATGGATTCTAGAGTTAGACATGCAAGATAAATTTTACTTGTTGAGCTATTGTTGTGCATTATGCCCATAAGTTGACCTAAATGACGGTTATGATCCTTTATTCATTATATTCCATGATGATTTTGGAATTTTGATATGCTAATTGTCATCCTCTCATTATACATATGACCTTGTTATTTGTATTGCTGCTGAGACTCTAAAGTGAGATAACACAATGTGGAATTGATGAAAAATAGATGGACATGATAAAAAACAAACAACGAAGAGGATGAGATATGATGATGAGAGAACGATGTGAAATAAATGCATGTACTAATATGTTCCCTATGGATCTCGAGAAGCTGATGAGCAGCATATATGTATTTGTAAAACAGACATGCATCATTTTCTATGACATATACATTGCATTGCACCTCATTGTTCTTGAATTATATATATATAAAAGGGATATGCTATAATCATAATTAATTAATTAGGAAAGTTGACTTGATAATGTTGATAATCCGATGATGTTGTTAATAATTTGGCTTACTTCAATCGTATATGTTTTCTGTTACTATTGTAATTGTAACACCTCAAATTTAAGAAAATAGAAAAAATGCAGCTTTTCAGGACCCGATGCAAGAACAACGGAAGCCACCGATGGTCCGTGGTCTAACACATTGTCGTAGGTGGGGTTCGTCGTTGGGCACCAAATGTTTATGGAATCTGACCCCATCGACAATCAACCCAGACGGTCCGAACCTACGGATTGTAGGTGAGGTAAGCAGGCAATTGGAGGGAAATGGTAGTTGGGTGGCCCATTACATATCAAATGAAAGATAACTGTCTCTTTCCAACGCCATCGAGTTTCTAAAATCTCATATCAGAGTAACAAGTAATGCTTATTTTATTGAAGCCCTCTCGGGAAGATCTTGACCGATAACCCCTACGGACGGTTGGTTGGTCAAACGATGGTCCATGAGTTCTGTAGTAGGTGGCACTCATCAGATTTAAGCCAGGGTCATTTTGATCCTTACCTCTATGCATAGGGCACTTAAACTACATCATTTGATTCCTAAACTACATCATTTTACTTACTCTAAGCCTAATAACTTAGTCACACTTACCCAAAACCCTTATTCTCCAATAATCACCTAAACTTGGAGCAAATATAATACGAAAAGGTCGACCAAACCTCCCAAGAACAAGAAGCAATGTTTTCAAAGTTTCAGCCCCAAAATCGAAGGATTTCTCCGTAGATTTCGTCACCAAGTATGTAGGATTTCACTAGTGGGTTCCTTTCATCCACTAGGTTCCTAGAATTGAGTCATCTTGTTGATTCTACATAGTTTGTTTAGACATAGGGCTTGTAAAATCTTGGAAGATTATTATGATTTCAGATACTATATAATCCATAGTCTAAATATCCATTTTTCTTTGAAAGTTTTCTTAATTCCATGTATGAAAATCAGAACCCTAGTTTGTGTAAATTCTCTTAGTTCATGAATTCTACTTGCTAGGTCAGTTAAAAAGATAATCATGCCCCTGATTTCAAATGTCACATTATCAGTACATAAATATTGCATTATCACTTTTCATGTCAATATTTGAGCTATTAAATATTTTAGTTACATTTGTATCATATTGATATTGAGTTATGAGTATACTTAGCACCCAGTTGGACTAGGGTTCAGCATACCCTCGTAGTCCTCGAACTACATTCCCTTATAGGGTTATAAGTCCTTCTATTGGACATCATATTAAGTCATCACACCAGTCATGCCTTTATACCTCTAGGAAGGTATATTGGGTTATCTCAATGGGCCATGTACATCGGACTCCATGATTAGATCACATGGTTTTTTATCGGTTAATAGTAGCTCCGTGAGTTGCACTCTTAGTTCATTGGACCATATTTTCAATATGTACTTTACAAATCAGTTCAACGAGTTATTTTCATGATTATAACTTTTTCATTGCGTTTAACGTAGCTTTTTAGTTATGTTTCAATGTTTTTCTTACTCAGTTTATGTCATTGCTCGATTATGCATGGTTCGGTCTATATGTAATTGTCAAACTTAGTATATATACCATGCATGGTCAGTACATTTCAAGTACTCACACATACTCTGTGCTACATCATTTTATGAAGTAGGTTTAGGTACTCAACGTCCAGATCATGCTTTGATAGAATCTCGGTCCACAATTAGCAGCTTTCAGTGGTGAGTCCTCATAATCAGAGGATAAAAGACATGCTTTCATTTTAGTCTTTAATTTTAGTTTTTAGTTTTGTTAGAGTTAGCTGGGGGGCATGTCCAAACAACTCAACTTAGTTAGATGCTTTTTACACAGAGTAGTAGATTCACCTTGAGTTGTTGGGTGATTTTTTCAATTATCAGTAAACTCTTAGTATATTTTATATATTATGAATATTTGAGTTTTGTTCCCCATTTTCAGATATCCACTACTCTTAGCTTCAGCATAGTTCGTGTGATACTTAGTTAACTTAAGTATGCTTATGATACTATAGACACATGGTTAGCCTTGGGTTGCTCGTGATCCTAGGTCCTGTTTTAGGCTGGGGTAGTCTCGGGGCGTGACAGGAATTGCTAGAATGGGATTGATTCTTAATTCTGTGAAGGTTGTAGTATTTGAAGATTCGGATAGTTTGTCAAGGCTGAGGGTCACCACTTTTTTATGGCCAACGAAGGTTACTTGATGAGTTTCCATTGTTTCTCTAGTACGAATTTTCTTTCTTTTCTACAATTGTGTAGATTACGGGCCCGAGTCCTCTTGATTATCCTCCTACGTCAGAGTCAAAAGCTTGCACTTAGGAGTACATGAGATAGCCTATAGTTGTTCCAACAAACATCACATACCCTTATATTATATCTTTATTTCTATTCTAAATCTGCAACACTGTAGGTCATTTCTATATTAATGCCTTATGTCCGTCATTTAGAGTGTTCCTGTAGTGACCTTAATTTATTTATGACTTGATGACACTAATAGTTTAATCACCTAGTCATTTGTTAGGTTTTTATGAAAATTTACATATTTTGAATCTCTTTAACATTGAAAAGTTGATTTTCATTAAAGTTTTGGAGCTGGTCGTATGGTTGGCAGGACTCTTGAGTCATTTGATGTGAATTTGTGCAATTAGCCTAAGTTTGACCTCGGTGAACACTCTTGGTAAACATGCTCGAATGAGAATTCGATGAGTGAGAATAACTCTAAAATGTCTAGTTTTATCTAGAACAACTCTTCGCGTAGATCTTACGGCTTCATGGTTAATTTTCAATCATATTATAGGTTTTTGCCTAAACTTGAGTTTCGGTGTGGGCCCCACTTTTTATTGAGATAACCTTGTATAGAAGTTTTGACTTCTTCGTTGAGTTTGGAATGTTGAATGTTATAGGGTGGCATATGTTTTCATGCATGGGGCTCTAAATGAATTCTAAATACCTTTTCGGAGTTTTTGAAGTTTCCTAAACAAATATATATACATCAGCTGAAGTAGGCCAAATTTATCCTTCACGTTTGTGGGGAATGGGCTGAATTCACATGGACCATAGAAAATGCTCACCGTATTCATAGGGACCATGACACGTGCCAAATAATTTGGACCCTTCCCTTCGCAATCATGGTCCCCTCATCTTATTCGCAAGGTTCTGATTTTCTTACAGTTTGATGTTTTAATGTTTGTATCTTTTATATTTTGTGATCAATGACAAGAACCTACTATTTGAGTGTTTACGAATCGAAGCTAGTAAAGTAACCCAACCAAGGGTTGGGGTCGTGTCCCAAGAGAGTGGCAGTGAAAGTAGTAGCTACTTAAAATTCTGTTTTAAATAGTTATAACTCAAGACATTTTCTAGTTAAACAAAATTAAATTCAATTTGTGACACCAAAGTATCAAATATCAAGAAGGGGTTTTACACAAGTAGCAGAATAGTAAAAATAAAGGATAAGACAAGTATGGGAGAGAGTTATTGGGGTGTGACAGCAATATATGTTGACACAAACTAAAGGGTACATGCTTTCGATATGAAAATTCCCAAGACAACAGTGAATAGGCTAAGCTGATGTACCATGGTTTTACGATACTTTTAATGCTTTTTCCTTAAGTTTAGTGTGTGTCCAAAGACTTTTTGTATTGATTTTTTATGTAGGTTTCTCTTTATTTGCAGGAAGTCTGTTCAAAGGAGAACGCGGATGTTGTGAGAAGGAATTGCAGAAGTGACCACCTACGGAGCTCACGACGGTCCGTCGTGACTGTGACGATCCGTAGGTGGCACCGTAGTGAGAAGAGAGTAGCTTCTGAAGGAAGATGGGGAAGTCTGACTAAGTGTGGGACTACGAAAGCCTCACGACGGACCGTCATAGCCACGATGGTTCGTCCTGCTTGTTCATCGTGATTGTCAGAGAGTAGTCCCAGTACCCAATTCCAAGAAGTTTCTAAGTGTTGTGGAACGAAACCCCTCGACGGACCATCGTGCTTGAAAAGGTCCGTCAGACCTGTCCGTCGAGGGTAACAGAGTTGATGAAGGAAGCAGCAGAGATTAGAGCCCAAGTATGGAGAGACGGAGGCCACGATGGTAAGTGACATGGGCCGTCGTCTCAGACGCGTTTTGGACAGATTTTCCTAAATTAGATTCCTTCTTTTATTAGGTTTTTTCTTATTATAAATAGTCCAAAAAACCTCGTTTTTGGGGTTAGACTTTTGGATATTTTTTTAGTTCTCTTGTTTAAGTATTGAACTATTGATTTTGGTATTTGATCAAACTTTTCCGGAATCGATTGTTTGTGTTTTTTGTGAATTATTCAAGTGAATTTCTGGATTTTCTTCCTTCTCATTAAAGTAAGTGCATGAATTCTTATATTATTAATATGAATTGTGTGATTATGACCATGGGTAACTAAACTCCATAACTAGGGTTGTGGGAACTATTGCTAAATAACAAGGTAAAATCTAGCTAAAATAACAATTCTAGAATAGTGTCTTGCATGTATTGATGATTCTTTCGTTTAGAAGTCTTTGTAACGGATGGCCAACGTTAGAACTCGCCTTAATGCTACATGCCGGACCAAGGAGGTAGATAATAGGAAAAGAATTATCAACGTAGATTTAGTGTATATTATCTAATAGGCTAGTGTCGGTTGGTACGAAGTAACAACTTAGTCAAATATCGATTATGATGCTTAATATGAGGTAAAGATAAGGTTTAGTAAAGCAACACACGTAGCCGGACCAAGGTGCGGAGTAAAATTCTCTAGATGCCGGACTAAGGATTTAGAGATACCTAACTTATCACTTTACATGCAAGATATTAGGAAAGAATTGTTATAGCTAGAATTACCGAGTTAGGAGCTTGTGGGGAACACTTAAGCCCTAGTTACTCTCATCACTTGATTAAACTCCAATACTTGAACCTGCTAGTTGATTACTTTAATTTAGTTAAATACATTTATTAATCAAACCCCCCCTTTCGTTATTTGTTTTTTTTTCAGAGAATAATTGACTAAATAGAAGTTATAATAGAATAACGTTAAGTCTGAACCATTTTCGTCGTGGGATCGACCCCAACCTCATTAGTTGGGTTCTTTACTTGATACGATCGCTTTACATCTTATTTGAGAAGTAAGTTTAAGCGTATCAAATTTTGGCGCCACTGCCGGGGAAAGTGGCTTTTAGATTAACTTAAAACTTATTACTAAAGTCTAGTCAATATTTTCCTAATTTTACTTTTTCTGTTGTTTTTGTCTCTTGCAGGTCTAACTTCCGTGTATGCCAATTACGCGGAGTAGAAGAGAACCCTTGTTTCCATACGACAACGAATTAGAGCGTACACCATGCAATATGAATCAAAACTTGGGTATTAACGACGATGATCCCAACCAGGACATTCCAGCTCCAGTTGATGCGCATGGTCGGTTATTACCTCAAAATCGTGGTGAAGATGAACAAAGGGGACAACACCCCGCCCCACGCCCTCAAGAGTACTATAGGGGTTATGATAACATCGCAGACTCTGATGGGCCACTTGTTCTGCCCCCATTACCACATGGCCACACTTTTGTGGTAACTAGTAGTCTCATGCAAATGCTCACTGCTAGAGGTTTGTTCTCAGGGCTACCTTCTGAGGATCCACATGCCCACATCGCTAAGGTAAGGGCAGTGTGCTAAAGTTGTGTAGGGAGGCCCGATTTGAATATGGATGTAATAGGGCTAAGAGTATTTCCTGTTTCACTGACGGGAGAGTCTGCTATCTGGTTCACTGAGCTCCCTTATAACTCAATCTTCACTTGGATCAACTGAGGGATGCTTTCTTAGCACGTTACTACCCGGTCTCTAAGAAACTAAACCACAAAGACAGAGTGAACAACTTTTTGGCACTACCAGAAGAGTCATTTAGCAGTTCTTGGGATAGGTTCACTTCATTCTTGAGAAGTGTCCCTAACCACCGCTTTGATGATGAGTCACTGAAAGAATACTTCTATCGGGGACAGGATGATAATAATAAAGCAGTGTTGGATACGATAACGGGTGGTTCTTATGGGGAGTGTCCTTATGCCGAGATTGCTAAAAAGTTAGAGAAAATCTACCGGAATGATAAAGCTTGGAGTACTAGGAAGTTAGATACTGGAAGAAAATCCTTCGTAGTGCAATCCGCACACAACCCAGCCACAGACGAGATTCGTGAAGAGATGGCTCAGATGAGAACTGAGCTTGGGTTGGTATTAAAACATGTCACTGGGGGTGCAGAAAAGGTAAATGCAATGAATTACTTGTCTAAACCACCACTGCCAAATGATGAATATTATTATGAGGAGGATTCCTATGCGGTGAATGAGCAGACGAGGGGGTTTCCGACCGAACGCCCAAGGCTCCAATCAGGAGAATTGGCGCCAAGGTCAAGGAAACCAAGGTCGGAACTATGGTAATTATAACCGCGAGGGTCATTATGTCCGAGATGGGAATTACAACCGTGACAACAACTTCAATCGGGGTAACTATGGTAACAGAAATGATAGGAGTGGGCCCTATGTTCCTTCTCAAAATCGTGAAGTTGCTCCTAGGGATGGTGGAGGTAGTATGGCGCGAGTTGAGGATATGTTGCACAAAATGATGAGGAGGTTCGATGCTAGTGTGAACACACTAAAGAGTTAAGAAGTGACTTAGCGAGTATTGGGCAGAAAGTTGATACACATGCAATCTCGATTAAGCAACATGAGTTGCAAATGACCCAATTATCTGCAACAGTGAACACACGACAACCGTGCACTCTCCCTAGAAACACTGTCCAAAATCTGAAAAATGATGGACACTGTATGGCAATCACTACTCGGGGTGGTAAGCAGGCCATTGACCCACCTATGCCGTCTGATGTAGAAAAGGTGATAAGACATGATGATAAGGTGGTGGAGGTTAGTGGTGCGTTAGAAGACAACACGGGTAAAGTTGTTGAAGTACCCAAAAAGGTGACTCCCATGCCTAGACCACCACCTCCCTTCCCACAAAGACTAGTAAAAAAGACTGAGGATGGTAAATACTGGCGTTTTATAACGATGTTGAAACAACTTTCCATCAATGTCCCTCTGGTAGAAGCTCTAGAACAAATGCCCGATTATGCCAAGTTCATGAAAGATCTGGTTACGAAGAAAAGATCGGTCACTTTTGAGGATGATGATAGAATGCAGCACTGTAGTGCTATTGCTACAAGATCTCTAATGCAAAAGAAAGAAGATCCGGGAGCTTTCACTATTCCTTGTACAATCGGGTTATTACATTTTGCGAAAGCATTATGTAATCTTAGGGCAAGCATAAATCACATGCCCCTCTCGATTTACAGGAAGTTGGGTTTGGGTGACCCAAAGCCCACTGCAATGCGGCTACTGATGGCCGATCGAACAGTAAAAAGGCCTATTGGGATACTCCACGATGTGCTCGTAAAAGTGGAGTCGTTCATATTTCCGGCAAATTTTGTTATTCTTGATTGTGAGGTCGATTTTGAGGTGCCTATTATTCTTGGGAGGCCATTCCTTTCTACGGGTAGAGCCTTGGTTGATATGGAAAAAGGGCAGATGAAATTTCAGTTAAACAATGAAGAAGTGACCTTCAACATTTGTAGGTCCATGAGGCATAGTGGTGAGCTTCGATCGGTATCTGCCATATCCTACAAAGTTGACAAGTGATCTGAGGTACGAATTGAAGAACATCTGGGTGTTGAAGCACTAGCGGCAGTGATCATGAATTTTGATAGCGATTGCATTTTAGAGTATGGGTCATTGGTCGCAGCACTTGATCGAGGTGATATTCGGTTTAAACCGAAGAAATATGAGTCAGACATGAAAAATCGCGAGTCTCCACCCGCGAAACCATCTATAGAGGAGGCTCCAAAGTTAGAACTAAAAGCTCTCCCACCTCATCTGAGGTATGAATTCTTAGGAAATGGTGACACTTTGCCGGTAATCATTGCATCAGATCTGAATGTACAACAAGTTGATAGTTTGGTGAAAGTGTTAAAAAGGTTCAGAAGAGCTATTGGGTGGACTATTGCGGATATTATTGGGATCCCTCCCGGCATTTGTTCTCATAAAATCCAACTCATGCCCGATCATAAGCCATGTATTGAGCATCAGATACGCTTAAATCCACCTATGCAAGAGGTAGTGAAGAAGGAAATTATTAAGTGGTTGGATGCTGGAGTAATATATCCGATCGCTGATAGTAGTTGGGTATGCCCTGTTCAGTGTGTACCTAAGAAAGGGGGAATGATTGTGGTCCCCAATGAAAAAAATGAACTTGTTCCAATGAGACCGGTGACTGGATGGAGAGTGTGTATGGACTACCGGAAATTAAATGCATGGACCAAAAAAGACCATTTTCCTATGCCCTTCATGGATCAGATGTTGGATAGACTTGCCGGAAAAGGGTGGTACTATTTTCTTGATGGTTATTCGGGGTATAATCAGATTTCTATTGCACCAGAAGATCAAGAGAAAACCACCTTTACTTGTCCATATGGGACCTTTACTTTCAAGAGAATGCCGTTTGGGTTGTTCAATGCACCCGCCATATTTCAGAGATGTATGATGTCGATATTCTCCGATATGGTGGAGGATACTATTGAGGTGTTCATGGATGATTTTTCTGTGGTTGGTGACTCATTCGAGCGGTGTTTGAGTCATTTATCTGAGGTTCTTAAGAGGTGTGAAGACTGCAATTTAGTACTAAATTGGGAAAAATGCCACTTCATGGTGAAAGAAGGTATTGTATTGGGTCATCGCATTTCAGAGAAGGGTATAGAGTTTGATCGAGCTAAAGTCGAGGTAATAGAGAGACTTCCCCCACCTATCTCTGTAAAAAGGTGTGAGAAGCTTTCTTGGGCATGCAGGGTTTTACCGGAGGTTCATCAAGGATTTTTCAAAAATTGTGCATCCATTGTGCAAATTGCTGGAGAAAGAGTGTAAATTTTATTTTGATGAATCCTGTCTTAAGGCATTCGGCGAGTTAAAAGAAAAGTTGGTGTCTGCACCTATCATTATTTCTTCGGATTGGAGCAGTCCATTTGAGGTGATGTGCGATGCTAGTGGGGTTGCTCTTGGTGTGGTATTGGGACAAAGAAGGGACAAAATCCTTCATCCCATTTACTATGCTAGTAAAGCCCTCAATGAATCACAAAAGAACTACACAGTGACTGAGCAAGAGCTCCTTGCAGTAGTCTTTGCTTTTGAGAAATTATGCTCCTATTTGCTAGGCACTAGAGTTATAGTGCATACTGATCATTCTGCTTTGAGATATTTGATGGCAAAGAAGGATGCAAAACCGAGGTTGATTCGTTGGGTATTACTATTGCAAGAATTTGACTTTGAGGTAAGAGATAGAAAAGGGACCGAGAATCAAGTTGCTAATCACTTGTTACGATTAGAAGATGAAGCAATGAGAGAGTTGGGGGATAACATTGATATTGATGATACTTTCCGTGATGATCATGTATTGGCTGCCTCTCAAGACTTGATTCCATGGTTCGTAGATTTTGCGAATTATCTGGCTAGCGATATTGTTCCACCGGACTTGTCCTTTCATCTAAGGAAGAAGTTCATGTACGATGTGAAGAAGTTCTTTTGGGATGAACCATACTTATATAGGAGTTGTGCCGATGGGCTTATTCGGCGTTGTGTGCCAGAAGTTGAGATGTTGGGTGTTTTGGAGGCTTCACCCGTAGGTGGACATCATAGTGGTATCCGGACCGCTCATAAGATCCTACAATGTGGCTACAATTGGACAACTATTCATCAAGATGCTCATGAGTTTGCCAAAGCATGTGAAAGATGCCAAAGAGATGGCGGCATTTCAAGAAAGCAAGAGCTCCCTTTAAATCCTATTCTTGTGATTGAGTTATTTGATGTTTGGGGTATTGACTTTATGGGCCCTTTTGTGAGATCTCATGGGATGAAGTACATTCTAGTAGCGGTTGATTATGTGTCTAAATGGGTGGAAGCTATCGCACTCACAAATAACGAAGGAAAGAGTGTCACCGCGTTCTTGAAAAAGAATATATTTTCTCGATTTGGTACCCCAAGGGCGATTATTAGTGAGGGGGGATCCCACTTTTGCAACAAATTGTTTAAGGGATTATTGGAGAAATATGGTGTTCGCCATAATGTGGCCACTCCTCACCATCCTCAAACTAGGGGGCAAGTTGAGGTGTCAAATAGGGAGATCAAGCAGATTTTGTCGAAAACAGTGAACGCTAGTAGAACGGATTGGTCAAGGAGGCTCGATGATGCTCTTTGGGCCTACCGGACAACATATAAGACTCCCATAGGTATGTCTCCATACCAACTTGTATATGAAAAGGCTTGTCACCTACCGGTTGAATTAGAGCATAAAGCCATGTGGGCAATGAAGAAATTGAAAATGGATTGGAATGAAGTTGCAGAACAGAGGTTAAATGGATTGAATGAACTCGATGAATTTCTCCTAAATGCTTATGAAAGTTCAGCCCTTTACAAAGAAAAGATGAAGAAGTTTCATGACCAAAAGATTGAGAAATGCGATTTTATGGTTGGGGATTTGGTGCTTTTGTTCAATTCTAGGTTGCGCTTGTTTCCGGGCAAACTCAAGTCCAAATGGACTGGCCCTTACTTGATCACCCAACTATTTCCTCACGGAGCGGTTGAGTTGGAAAACAAGGAGGGTGTGCAATTTAAGGTGAACGGACAATGAATCAAAATCTATCTAGGGCATGCTGAATCGGCGAATAAAGTGATCGAGGTATACAATCTTGATAAAGTCTGAGTAATCGAGTGTCCTCCGTCGTGCCACGACGTTAAATCAAGCGTTGGTTGGGAGGCAACCTAATATGTATCCTCTAAGCCTACTATAGTTTTTTTTATAACTTTCTAGTAATAGTCACATTTTTTTGTTTTTCGTTTTGTTAGAAGTGTTGGCTAGAGCATAGTTTAGGGTCCGTCTCCACTAAGTGTCCAGTCAAATTCATAAAGAATAGCTTAATGGGTGTTAAATTTGCAGGTAGCACATCACCATAAAAATCTGCAAAAAATTGGTCTGACACACTCATTGACGAATCCATCGACGGACCGTCACGCCTGCGATGGACCGTCGCAAGAATCCATCGTGCCAGGTAAGTTTGTCTATTTATTTTAAATTAGGGCACCCATGACGGAACCCACGACGTACCGTCACACCTGTGATGGATCGTCGATGGGGACTCGTCGCATCAATACCCATCAACCCGACCCGACCCGACGGGTGAATAAAAAAAGTTTTTAAACCTTTTAACTTCCCACCTCTTCATTTCAACCGTTTCTTTCCCCCATTTCTCCCATTTCCTCTCTTTTCAACTCCCTACCACTCTGATTCTCTTCCCAAACTCCTGATTCACCATCCCTTCCCAAATTCCCCTAATCTTCCCTCTCCCAATCCCCTTGCTTCTTAAAAGTTTTCTGCTTGTCGGAGTCTACTGTTCTTCTGCTGATCTTCATAGTTGTGTGCCTCACCCGGTTTTCATCTTCTCCAAATCTCAGGTATGTGTTGCTGATCTCTAACCCATTTATATTTCATTATTATTTTCACATACTACAGGCCTGTTTCTGAATGTTGGGTCTTTGAATTATGACCCCTTTTGCTTGCTAAAAAAAAACTCAACCCGTTCATCCTACGTTCCTTAGATAGTAAAATTGTTGTGGGTAGTGTGTTAGCTACATCAAAAAGGGGGAAATATGTTTTTGAAACTTATTCTGACCTAGGTTGCTAGTCCTCAAAAGTGGCATGTTAAAGCTCGAGAAAATAGAGCCTTAGAATTGCTAGTTTGCTGGGTATTTGGGTTAGACAGTGTGGGTTGATATGTAGTCTTTTCAATTGAAATTTTAGGGGACAATTGAGGCATCCTCAGTTCTGTCACTAAAGGACAGAATGAGACCCCGTCGATGGACCGTCGTTCCCACGACGGACCGTCATGGGGTCCGTCCCACCAATCCCCCAGTTATTTTCTCCAAGTGTCCACTGACGGACCTCTACCACGGACCGTCATACCCTCGACAGTCCGTCCTGCACAACCGTCATGGTTGTTAGAGACCCCACTCCTAAGGGTCTAAAATTTTTCTCTAAGTGTCCAATGACGGACATTTATGATGAACCGTCATACCCTCGATGGTCCGTCCTGCACAACCGTCATGGTTGTCAGAGACCCCACTCCTAAGGGTCTCAACATTTACTCTAAGTGTCCAGTGACGGACCTCTAGACGGACCGTCGTGCCCACGATGGTCCGTCCTGCACAACCGTCATGGTTGTCAGAGACCCTATTCCTAAGGGTCTCCAAACTTTTTTTAAGTGTCCCACTACGGACCTTTACGACGGACCGTCGTGCCCACGATGGTTTGTCCTGCTTAACCGTCATGACTGTCAGAGACTTTCTTTCTGAGAATCTCTAAAAATATTGGTAAGTAATTCATGACGGACCCCCATGACGGTCCGTCGTACTCACGACGGGCCATCAATTGGTCCGTCATGCTTCACAGACACTACAGCAATACCATTCCAGTTTTGGTTTGACGTTTGTTGTTTTCTTCTTTGCATGTCTTGTTTGCTTCTACTGGTACTAATTGTTATTCTTTACAGGTACTAATAGTTATGGCACCAAAGCAAGATCGAGTTTACGCATGAGGGCATTCAAAGTCCATCACCCCATCTGCCCGACTGGTCATTGGCTCTGATGATGAGCGTGTCCCCGAGTACGTGCCCCCAGGTACTGTCACTCCTGCACGGCCTGCACGCGCCACCAGAGCCATGCCCAAGAAGGTGGCATCTGGCATAGTCCGAGAGTTGGTCCGAGAGTTCTACGCCTCGTATGTGGCGACTCTATGATCCCTCATTGATAGGCAGGCTGCCCCCGCCAAACAGGCTCCACTTGATCACATCAGAGTCCGCGGCAAGCAGGTAGACATCTCCTTGCCAGCCATCCGCCGGTATCTATATGGCGAGGATGTTGATGCCACCAGAACCCCTCTCACCGCCGAGTTTGACTACCGGTGGCAACTTGTTAAAGATGGACGGTTCTTACGTGAGCCAGCAATGAGAGAGACCACCAAGAGGTGGATGGCCCAACACTTGTCTGTTGATGAAGAGGTTGCCGACTGGGTACTGGAGCAGAAGGGAGCCATCAAGAAGGCTAACTTGACCTTCAAGGCCAAGTTTTTATGGTTGATAGTCCGCCACTGCCTTTCCCCCACTATTGCTGATAATATAGTTATATGGGATCGCGCAGTTCTGATGGCAGCGATGATAGCGGGGTTTGAGGTCGACTTCGCTTAGCTTTTACAGGCGGTCATGCATGAGAGGGCCTTCAAGGTCACCACTACTTACCCATTTCCGTGCATGGTGTTTTATTTATGCAGGTCCGCAGGTGTGCCCATTTGGCACATAGATCAGCTCAAGACCCCGCATGGCAATGTTGATATCGGCCTCATCAGGATGAGGCCAATGAGTTGGTTCCACACAGAGGGCCCCGCCCAAAGGTGCCTCCGCTTGGTGAGAACCTGGCGGACACAGTAGAGCATGCCCAAGCGGCTACCCAGGCTACTTCTGCGCCCACTGACACTACCCCGGTCGAGTCTATCCCGGGTAGTAGCACTGCCCTGAGCTCCTCTCGCTCGGCTCCTTCCGCCACTCTGGTCCCACTTGTTAGGGTGTAGAAACTCGAGGCTCAGATGTCCACACTTCTGCATCACATCCAGCCTTGGATGCAGAGGTCTATTGTTGAGGCGGAGGAGCGCATGGAGCGGAAGATGGACCAGCACACAGAGAGAAAGATCATGGAGGTTCATCAGCGCTTGGACGCTTTTTAGTTGCGGGTGATATCCCGACCAGCCCCTCTGGTGGACGTGTCGACCCTTCAGTCTGCGGTTGAGAGTTTGAGAGCGGATCTAGACACGATTCTAGAGGCTAGGATGCCTGAGTCTGAGGCCCCTTCTGCAGAGTCTGCTGAGGACATAGTGATGGCTGCTTTATTCACCACTTCTGATGTGCCACCCCCTCCCCCATGAGAGAATTCCAAGAAGCGTAGGGGTCGAGAGGAGGATGAGGCTAGGGCGAGAAAGAAGGAGCGCCGTGAGATGGAGGCTGCGAGGAGAGCCTCAATTGCTGTTGAGGAGGCCCGTACGTTGAGGGCTATAGAGTTGGCTGATGGGGCGTCTAGTTCCAGAGTTGTGGAGATAGAGAGAGGCACTACTGATGGTGCTGGTGTTACTGAGGACACTACTGAGGGTGTCCAAACTACAGAGGGAGTGGGTTCTGGGAAACCGAACCCACCAGCTTCCTGATCGTCGGCGCTTTGCGCCTCAGGTTTGCTTCCCCTACCACTCGATTATTTTAGGTTCTTTTATGCATTGGGGACAATTGCATATCTTTTTGTTGGGGGTGGGGTAAATGGAAAGTGAGTGCTAGGGTGAAGTATGAGTAGCCAAATTCACGATCCTCTTTTGGGGTTTTCTTGCCTGTGTTCTTTTTCCCCAAGAGACTGATTTCTTTTATTGTTGAACCGGCATGTTTATATCTTGTGTACATAGTATAACTCTGAAGCATGATGGCTAAAACAGAAATGATATCCCGATGTAATGAAAATGATGCATGGCTAGGCATAGTAATTGATAAATGTATGGCTCTAAGCATGACATAGAGATACACTACTGCATGACCCTGAATCTAAGACTCGAACTAGGTGTCTGATAATCTGGTAGTGTAATGAGATTTCAAGTGAGTGTGAGGAAAATTCGAATGATCCACCAATGATACTGAGCTAGAACTTGCCTGGTTAGTCTTGCTAAAAGTAAGCCAAAATAAACAATTAGGAAAAGATCATAGGCCCTTGTTCGAAATAGTCAATCTTGAGCCTAAAAATAATAGAAAACCAAATGAAGTTAATCCCTTATTGATACAAATGATTTGAGCCTAAAATAGATCTTTCTTTTTCACCCTAACTGATCTTCTCTGGGAACAATGTGTTGGCCCTGGTCCCTCCTTGGACATGTGCACCTCAGTTTATGCCAAAACCATAAGTTGAGGGTGGCTAATGCAGAAAGCAACTTTGTCGTGGCCCTGACCCAACCAAGGGTATTGTGAACTTTGACACATGGCAAAAATCATGAGTTGAGGTTGACTGTTATAAGGAATACTCTGGAAAGTGGGGTTGAAATAATAAAGAGGAAGAAACAACAAAACAAAGGTGATTTCTAAAAATTAAAAAAAAAATAAAAAGTTAATAAAAATAAATAAACACAAGAAAAGAGAAGAGTCACTTACACATAAGTAGAAGAAAGGGAAAATAGAAAGGTGAAAGAAAATTAACAAATAAGGCGAAATAAAACGATAAAAAGGTGGTACGCTTAACCGATATGTCAAGGAGGGCAACTGTAAGACCTCGAAAATGACATAGGTTAACCAGAGCCTAACATGTTGGTCTTGGTGCTATAAGGTCCTAAATATGTTTAATATGTGGTAAATAGGCAGTATCTAAAATATTAGAGGTGTTGGAAGTCAAACGTCAAGGGACGACTAAGACGTTTGATGACTAAGTCACCTAAATGTCTCTTATGTGGTTCTATGTGTTTATGTATGTTTCATGACGTTTTAAGGTTCTTAATAGAGTTAATATAGAATGTATAGACAGTGGTTAAAGTTTCGTGAAGTTTGGAGGTCATACGACCAAGAACGTCCAAGGCATTCGAAAGATATGCCTTGAGTCGACCTTATACGTATAGGCGAGTTTCGTTGAGTTTTATGTGTTCGTTTTGGATGTAATTCATGTGAGAGGTGTTAAACTTATAGATGCTGATATTTGGGTTGGAAACGTCCGGGAAATTATCCCCAAGGACCATCGAAGGGTCCTTGAGGAAGGACCCAAAACTGATGTGCAGGCAGTCCCAGGCAGCCTTGGCGACGGAGCTGTCAACGGCCAGTAGTGGCTGTGACGCCCCGTCAATAGGGTCTAGTTGTGGGGTACTTGTACAAGGGTGTAGAGGGTACCCTTGGCAAGCTACTATTGCTTGCAACGGAAGGCCATGACGCCCCGTTTAAGCCGTGATGCCCCATCATAGGCAAGTCGTCATGGGCTGTTCCCTGCGTGCAGATTTTTCTGCCAAGTCAGGGGTGAATTAGTAAATTCACTCCACTTCCAAATAAGAGTTTAGGCGGTTTATTAAGGGTCTTATTGGTATTTTAATTAACTATATAATTAGTTAACACCCTAAAGACTTCATTCTTCCAAATTGAAAACCCAAAACTCTTAGAAATATCCCCAAAACCTCCATTGAAGACTCCATTATAGAGGCAGCTTGGTGAGGGGTTCTTGAGTGGAAATTCTTCATCAAAGTGAAGGATTATAATCCTTGAGGTATGGCTTTTTATCCTTGAAACTTATTTCATCAAGTAGCCCAATCCTCAAAATGTTTTACAAAGTTTTATAAAGTGAATTGTCCAATTTCGGGATCTTACCATGGGTTCTTGCATAAATGATTTCTAAAAATTGAATTATGATCTAATTGATATTGTATTGATGATTTTAACATAAAATACCTATGAACCCATGTGAATTGATTAACCCTAGTTTTGACTACTTATTGGGTTACTTGATATTAAGCTAATGTTGATGAATTGTTGTGTAGTTTCTTATGGGCTTTCTAATGATATAAGAATTGTATTCAATTGATATATAATTGATCTTAGATTGTTAAACCTAGATTGAATTGATGTATATTCGTTGACTTTTATGGTTATTGCTTTGAATTATTATTCATGGCCATGGGTAAGGGCCTTGTGATGTTGAATTGGTTGATTTGGCATTGAATTGAAGTATGGATATGGGGATGAAGGTATGCTGTCCCGTTTTACTTAATTTGATATTAATTATACTTCGATTCTATTGTGTTTGGTATGGTCCACTTATGGTGGCGGTGTTATGTGTTTTACTTGCAATTGATGTGTCCTTGTCGGCGTTACTTTATGCAATATTATGAGCATGGCCTTATTGGTAATTACTTGAAGTTATGTGGATATTTGTGTAGTTTGATGACATTAAATATCTACATGTGAAGTTATATAGTCATGTATGTACTCTTCTAGTTATGTTGCCTTAAGTGATCATGTTAGACTTTGACTTGATATTATGAATGTAGTGTTAGGTTAAGTCTTGGTTATTCCTACTTGACTTTATGAGTCTATGTGGAGTATAGTAATGATGTTATGATGATATATAGGATGACTTGAAGATGTTAGGTTCTTTTAGAGGTGTTTCTAGAATGGCTTGTATTATGTGTTAAAAGTGAAGTATGTGATGTCTTGTCTTGGTTGACTTGTATCTCTTGCTTGATGTATATATGGTTATGGGTATGTGATGTCTTGATTTAGGGTGTTATAACTCTTAGTCTTGAATAAATAAATATAGGTGAGACCTTAATGATAAGAGGGTCATTTATGTGGAACCTTGAACTTAGTGGCGAGGTTATAAATTGTGAAGTAGTTAGCCGTAATGGTATCCTTCATGTGATGAGTGATGGACCTAAGGTTGATTGGCTGGAACGGCATCATATCATACCTTAGGGAAGTCGCTATGATCTTCTTGTCGCCAAAGTGAGTTATGCCCTAGTGGACCTTGCTTTGGTAGGGTGAATGTAAAGGGGGTCATGAACTAGATATGGGACCTATTTATACGAACCTTAATGTGAATTAATCTATGAGAACTAAGGCTAGCACCGAGTGAGTATGAGTAAGGGGGAAGTGGATTCATTTAAAGAAGAGATTGAATGCTTCGTACGCCCTTCATATTCCTTAACCATGTGCCTACATGGGATGTGTCCAAGTTCTACCATTGGCAAGTAGAACAACCTCATCGGAGTAGGATAGAACTTCGGATTCCATGTCTTGCTACCATGGTCTATGTCGGTTATTGCCTATTCTCATCATGTGGAATACCTATTAGCATTAGATAAGTTTATGAGGTTTAGGTGGTGGTATGGGACGCTATCTAAACATTGCACAATAGACTTTGAAGGTGTTATGTGGAGTTCCTAGGTCTTGTCCAAGACCATTATGTGAGTGTCTTATGTGATGCTTTATGTGAGTGTCTTATGTGATGTATGAGTCTTAATGAACTAATGAACTAATGACCTACGTTAGTAACTATGTAAGTGAATGAGCACCTAATCTAAAGTGACTTAAGCATTCCTTAGCTAAAGTGTGAGGAGGGCATGAAAGGATGGTCTCTTCATGTCTTATCTTTGGAAGTCTTGAGGATGTCTCTAGTTAGGGAAGTTGGTTAATCTTGTTGACATGATCTAAACCTTAGGAAGTCTTAAGGACTATTTAGGTAATCTTGAAGAGGTCACTGCACTATGTGGACATTATCTTCTCGATTTACTTAAGTAGGTCTTTTGATAGTCTTTGGAAGGAGAATGTCTTCTAATCTTAGTGTAGGTGTGTTTAGTGAGAATGATTCTATTTGAGGTAGTCTATAGGATCTCTTGTTTGTGTGTGATAGAGATTGTATGGGCGGTTGCTCCACACTCACTCAAGTGAACCTTGGAAATCACCTTTGGTAGATGAATCTTACATAGATGTTTATGATTGTTTTCTAAGTATGTATGTGACTCATTGTAGGTAATCTTAAGGGTCGTTTAGGCACATATAGAGAGGGTGTATGGGCGGTCTCTCTTTGTGTGACTTAAGTTAATCTTAGGATGACTTTAAGTGAGGGAATTACATGCTAGGAAGACTTAAAGTGAGGGATGAAGTGGTTCACTGTAACAGTGAATTAATTCACTGTATAGTGAATATAGCTCACTGTAAAGTGAGTTCTTTAAATGGTATTTTTGGTTAATGGTTATCTTATGTGTTTCCTAATTGCTAAATGATGTTTTTATGTTTAAACTATGATTTCCAAATGAAAAGATGCATATTTCCAATAAAGTCCGTTTTCATGATTTTATGCATATAGCCATACTTAGTACATGTGGTTGTACTAATTCCATGCTTTATTTTCTATCTATAGTTCTTGGTAGGTGAAGAGCTTGTGAAGTGAAGACTTGGACTTAGAAGATCGTTCAAGAAGAAGTTGAAGTATGTCCTCAATTGACTCGAGGGCATATGTGTTTTATTTTTTTCTTTGAAGTATTGTAATAGACTATGTCTTTCTATTTTCGTATTGAAGTATGGGCCGTGTCCCAAAGTACTCTTGTGTCTTAAGATGATGAGATTGAGACTTAGCATTTCTATTACTTTTATATGAAATAGATTTTTAAAGACTATATTATGTTTTGTGAAAAGTTTTAATTCCGCACTACTTTTCACTATGTATATGCAATGAATGATATGAATGAGGCTTGTCTTAGAACTCTGAGAGTTCGACGACGCCGGTCGCAATCCGAGATTGCACCCTATCCTCTAGGGTATGGTTTTGGGTTGTGACAAAGTTGGTATCATAGTATAAGTTGGTGAAAGTAGTTTTAGGTATCAAAAAGTCTCATCAAGTCACTGCTAGTAGAGTCTTGACCATCAGTGTGAGTCGCGACACATCTATGGGCGAGAGTCTATAGGATGATAGAGTTTCCGTTATTTTCTACTCCTATATCGTGAGGTAGAGTAAATGTTATAATTATCCTTCTTATGAGTTTCCTTGTGTTTGCTAGGAGATGAATACTAGAAGGATGGCCGCTAGAAGGTTGGAAGAGGAGAGAGTGAATGAGGAGATTCCTCAAGTTGAGCAAGTTGAGCAAGTTGCTCAAGGTGCTCAAGGTGCTCAAGGTGCTCAAGGTACTCAAGTGCCTCCCCAAGGTGATCATGTTCCTAATGTGGGTGGAGGTAATGAGGTTCCGGTGGTTCATCCGAAGTTGACTACTCAAGAGATTAGAGAGGCTTTGATGGCTTTGGCTCAAGCCCTAACTACTCAAATCAATTTGAGTATGATGCCTAGGATTATGGAGAGCACTATGACATCTAGGTTGAGAGACTTAGTGATGGAAGAATGCTATGCGACAATACTACAAGATAATGTGACCTTATCTAGACACATGATGTATGCACAATCATGTGAAGAATCTTATCTTGGGAGGATGTCAAGTAGCTTGAAGAGGAGTGTTGCTAGTGATCAAGAGCAACCTAGGTTCAAGAAAAGAGTTCAATCTCAAGAAGAGCCTAGGAGGGCTAAGATGAGGTTTGAGAAAGGAGGTAGTTTCAAGGATGGCAAACCTACTTGTGCCAATTGTGGCAAGAAACACTATGATGAGTGTTTATTGGGTACCGATGGTTGCTTTGGATGTGGAAAGGATGGGCACAAAGTGAGGGATTGTCCAAACATTGCTTCTAGGAAGGAGGGCAAGAGGGTTGAGCCTAGTGTTCGAAGGAAGATACTCCAACTAAGAAGCGTTTCTATGCACTCCGGACTAGAATTGAGAAGCCGGGTGATGGTGATGATGATGTTGGTAAGTTCTTGTTTCTCTTTTGATAGTATGAGTTCCTTCTAAGTGCGGGAGTATGGTTTGTAGATGGGATAGAATTCCTAGAAGTTGTTACATGTGCATGGTGTTTAGGAGTTTGGTTGAAATTGAATTTCATTTACTTCTTGCATTGTGTGTTTTATGAAGCTTTGAGCATGTTGTATGATGTGTTTACATGATGTTATTTTGCATATTAGCATGTCTATATAAAGAATTGCCTAAAAATTTCTTTTTTGAAAAATTTGCCAAAATCACTCTTGCTTTATAAACTGCTCACTGTAGTAACTTTGTAAAAATGACTATTTGATTCTTTGGTCTAAAATTGTAGTAATGTGGTTAGAACTGATGTATATGAGTATGATGTTGAATATAAAATGAGTTTTTGCTATTTGGATCGAAGCATATAAGGTTTGTAGCTTGACGAGTTATAGAATTGTTTTATAGTTTCTGTTGTGTTGCGAATATCTTGACTATGTGAAGCTGAAGATTTCTTCTTAGATATGTGTTTTATGGTTTGGTTATGTGCTGCTAGTTGAATGTCTAATATTGGAAGTGTTCGGAGAGTGGCAAGTGTCATTCGAGGACGAATGTTGTCCAAGTGGGGGAGATTGTAAGACCTCGAAAACGACATAGGTTAACCAGAGCCTAACATGTTGGTATTGGTGTTCTAAGGTCCTAAATATGTTTAATATGTGGTATAGAGGCAGTAGCTAAAATATTAGAGGTGTTGGAAGTCAAACGTCAAGGGACGACTAAGACGTTTGACGACTAAGTCACCTAAATGTCTCTTATGTGGTTCTATGTGTTTATGTGTGTTTCATGGTGTTTTAAGATTCTTAATAGAGTTAATATAGCATGTATAGGCAGTGGTTAAAGTTTCGTGAAGTTTGGAGGTCATACGACCAAGAACGTCCAAGGCATTTGAAAGATATGCCTTGAGTCGACCTTGTACGTCTAGGCGAGTTTTGTTGAGTTTTATGTGTTCGTTTTGGATGAAATTCATGTGAGACGTTTTAAACTTATAGATGATCATATTTGGGTTGGTAACGTCAGGGAAATTATCCCCAAGGACCATCGAAGGGTCCTTGAGGAAGGACCCAAAACTGATGTGCAGGCAGTCCCAGGCAGCCTTGGCGACGGAGCTGTCAACGGCCAGTAGTGGCTGTGACACCCCGTCACAAGGGTCTCGTTGTGGGGGAATTGTCCAAGGGTGTAGAGGGGACCCTTGTCAAGCTATTTTTGCTTGCAACGGAAGGCCATGACGCCCCGTTTCAGCCGTGATGCCCCGTCATGGGCAGGTCGTCATGGGTTGTTCCCTGCATGCAGATTTTTCTGCCAAGTCAGGGGTGAATTAGTAAATTCACTCCACTTCCAAATAATAGTTTAGGAGGTTTATTAAGGGTCTTATGGGTATTTTAATTAACTATATAATTAGTTAACACCCTAAAGACTTCATTTTTCCAAATTCAAACCCAAAACTCTTACAAATATCCCCAAAACCTCCATTGAAGACTCCATTGAAGAGGCAGCTTGGTGAGGGGTTCTTGTGTGGAAATTCTTCATCAAAGTGAAGGATTATCATCCTTGAGGTATGGCTTTTGATCCTTGAAACTTATTTTATCAAGGAGCCCAATCCTCAAAATGTTTTACAAAGTTTTATAAAGTGAATTGTCCAGTTTCGGGATTTTACCATGGGTTCTTGCATAAATGATTTCTAAACATTGAATTATGATCTAATTGATATTGTATTGATGATTTCAAAATAAATTACCTATGAACCCATGTGAACTGATGAACCCTAGTTTTGACTACTTATTGGGTTACTTGATATTAAGCTAATGTTGATAATTGTTGTGTAGTTTCTTATGGGCTTTCTAATGATATAAGAATTGTATTCAATTTATATATAATTGATCTTAGATTGTTAAACCTAGATTGAACTTATGTATATTCATTGAGTTTTATGGTTATTGCTTTGAATTATTGTTCATGGCCATGGGTAAGGGCCTTGTGATGTTGAATTGGTTGATTTGGCATTGAATTGAAGTATGGATATGGGGATGAAGGTATGCTGCCCCATTTTCCTTATTTTATACTAATTATACTTCGATTCTATTGTGTTTGGTATGGTCCACTTATGGTGGCGGTGTTATGTGTTTTACTTGCAATTGGTGTGGCCTTGTCATTGTTACTTTATGCAATATTATGAGCACGGCCTTATTGGCAATCACTTGAAGTTATATAGATATTTGTGTAGTTTAATGACATTACCTATCTACATGTGAAGTTATATAGTCATGTATGTACTCTTCTAGTTATGTTGCCTTAAGTGATCATGTTAGACTTTGACTTGATATTATGAATGTAGTGTTAGGTTAAGTCTTGGTTATTCCTACTTGACTTTATTAGTCTATGTGGAGTATAGTAATGATGTTATGATGATATATAGGATGACTTGAAGATGTTAGGTTGTTTTAGAGGTGTTTCTAGAATGGCTTGTATTATGTGTTAAAAGTGAAGTATGTGATGTCTTGTCTTGGTTGACTTGTATCTCCTGCTTGATGTGTATATGGTTATGGGTATGTGATGTCTTGATTTAGGGTGTTATAACTCTTAGTCTTGAATAAATAAATATAGGTGAGACCTTAATGATAAGAGGGTCATTTATGTGGAACCTTGAACTTAGTGGCGAGGTTATAAATTGTGAAGTAGTTAGCCGTAATGGTATCCTTCATGTGATGAGTGATCGACCTAAGGTTGATTGGCTGGAACGGCATCATATCATACCTTAGGGAAGTCGCTATGATCTTCTTGTCGCCAAAGTGAGTTATGCCCTAGTGGACCTTGCTTTGGTAGGGTGAATGTAAAGGGGGTCATGAACTAGATATGGGACCTATTTATACGAACCTTAATGTGAATTAATCTATGAGAACTAAGGCTAGCACCGAGTGAGTATGAGTAAGGGGGAAGTGGATTCATTTAAAGAAGAGATTGAATGCTTCGTACGCCCTTCATATTTCTTAACCACGTGCCTACATGGGATGTGTCCAAGTTCTACCATTGGCAAGTAGAACAACCTCATCGGAGTAGGATAGAACTTCGGATTCCATGTCTTGCTACCATGGTCTATGTCGGTTATTGCCTCTTCTCATCATGTGGAATACCTATTAGCATTAGATAAGTTTATGAGGTTTAGGTGGTGGTATGGGACGCTATCTAGACATTGCGCAATAGACTTTGATGGTGTTATGTGGAGTTCCTAGGTCTTGTCCAATACCATTATGTGAGTGTCTTATGTGATGCTTTATGTGAGTGTCTTATGTGATGTATGAGTCTTAATGAACTAATGAACTAATGACCTACGTTAGTAACTATGTAAGTGAATGAGCACCTAATCTAAAGTGACTTAAGCATTCCTTAGCTAAAGTGTGAGGAGGGCATGAAAGGATGGTCTCTTCATGTCTTATCTTTGGAAGTCTTGAGGATGTCTCTAGTTAGGGAAGTTGGTTAATCTTGTTGACATGATCTAAACCTTAGGAAGTCTTAAGGACTATTTAGGTAATCTTGAAGAGGTCACTGCACTATGGACATTATCTTCTCGAATTACTTAAGTAGGTCTTTTGATAGTCTTTGGAGGGAGAATGTCTTTTAATCTAAGTGTAGGTGTGTTTAGTGAGAATGATTCTATTTGAGGTAGTCTATAGGATCTCTTGTTTGTGTGTGATAGAGATTGTATGGGCGGTCGCTCCACACTCACTCAAGTGAACCTTGGAAATCACCTTTGGTAGATGAATCTTACATAGATGTTTATGATTGTTTTCTAAGTATGTATGTGACTCATTGTAGGTAATCTTAAGGGTCGTTTAGGCACATCTAGAGAGGGTGTATGGGAGGTCTCTCTTTGTGTGACTTAAGTGAATCTTAGGATGACTTTAAGTGAGGGAATTACATGCTAGGAATACTTAAAGTGAGGGATGAAGTGCTTCACTGTAACAGTGAATTAATTCACTGTATAATGAATATAGCTCACTATAAAGTGAGTTCTTTAAATGGTATTTTTGGTTAATGGTTATCTTATGTGTTTCCTAATTGCTAAATGATGTTCTTATGTTTAAACTATGATTTCCAAATGAAAAGATGCATATTTCCAATAAAGTCCCTTGTCATGATTTTATGCATATAGCCATACTTAGTACATGTGGCTGTACTAATTCCATGCTCTATTTTCTATCTATAGTTCTTGGTAGGTGAAGAGCTTGTGAAGTGAAGACTTGGACTTAGAAGATCGTTCAAGAAGAAGTTGAAGTATGTCCTCAATTGACTCGAGGGCATATGTGTTTTATTTTTTTCTTTGAAGTATTGTAATAGACTATGTCTTTCTATTTTCGTATTGAAGTATGGGCCGTGTCCCAAAGTACTCTTGTGTCTTAAGATGATGAGATTGAGACTTAGCATTTCTATTACTTTTATATGAAAGAGATTTTTAAAGACTATATTATGTTTTGTGAAAAGTTTTAATTCCGCACTACTTTTCACTATGTATATGCAATGAATGATATGAATGAGGCTTGTCTTAGAACACTGAGAGTTCGACGACGCCGGTCGCAATCCGAGATTGCACCCTATCTTCTAGGTATGGTTTCGGGTTGTGACAGCAACAAGTCACTAAAGTATACCTAAATATACCCTACCGGACCCTGAGCCTGTGTTACAAGCTAAGAAAGTCCTATCGTGATCCTAAGAGTTGTTATGGCGAACTTAAAGTAGTGAAAATAAGGGCAAGCTTCTGGCAATATGTATAAATGAGTTGTGAAGTTATTCTGAGAGCGAGTGTTGAAAAGTAATCCTTATACTCAAACTGAAATCATTTTGTGAAAAATGAGGATGTTATTTTGAAGTGAGGACACTAGTTGCAATACCGGAAAAATTAGCACCTTGGTGAGAAATTGAAGAGGATAGGTGTCAGTGCGTAGTGAGTCTGTGTCATGGTCTGATCCACATAATTCAAGCCTAATAGTGATAGCATGCATGAACATAATGAGAATGATCGGGATTGATAGCCAAATGATTACAAAAGATAAAATATGGATACTCTTGTACAAAGATTTTGTAGTGAGTCATGGTGCGTCGCTTGAGGACAAACAACGAATTTAAGTTGAGGGTGTTGATGTACCGTTGTTTTACGGTACTTTTAATGCTTTTTACTTAAGTTTAGTGTGTGTCCAAAGCCTTTTTGTATTGATTTTTGATGTAGGTTTCTCTTTATTTACAGGAAATCTGTCCAAAGGAGAACGCGAAGGTTGTGAGCAGGAATTAAAGAAGTGACCACCTACGGAGCTCACGACGGTCCGTCGCGACTGTGATGGTCCGTAGGTGGCACCATAGTGAGAAGAGAGTAGCTGCTGAAGGAAGATCGGGAAGTCTGACTAAGTGTGGGACTACGGAAGCCTCACGACGGACCGTCATAGCCACGATGGTTCGTCCTGCTTGTTCATCGTGATTGTCATAGAGTAGTCCCAGTACCCAATTCCAAGAAGTTTCTAAGTGTTGTGGAACGAAACCCCTCGATGGACCGTCGTGCTTGAAACGGTCCGTCAGACCTGTCCGTCGAGGGTAACAGAGTTGATGAAGGAAGCAGCAGAGATTAGAACCCAAGTATGGAGTGACGGAGGCCACGATGCTCCGTCACATCGGCCATCGTCTCAGACGCATTTTGGACAGATTTTCCTTAATTAGATTCCTTCTTTTATTAGGTTTTATTTTATTATAAATAGTCCGAAAAACCTCATTTTTGGGGTTAGACTTTTGGATATTTTTTTATTTCTCTTGTTTAAGTATTGAACTATTGATTTTGGTATTTGATCATACTTTTCCGAAATCGATTGTTAGTGTTTTTTGTGAATTATTCAAGTGAATTTCTGGATTTTCTTCCTTCTCATTAAAGTAAGTGCATGAATTCTTATATTATTAATATGAATTGTGTGATTATGATCATGGGTAACTAAACTCCATAACTAGGGTTGTGGGAACTATGGCTAAATAACAAGGTAAAATCTAGCTAAAATAACAATTCTAGAATAGTGTCTTGCATGTATTGATGATTCTTTCGTTTAGAAGTCTTTTTAACGGATGGCCAACGTTAGAACTCGCTTTAATGCTACTTGCCGGACCAAGGAGGTAGATAATAGGAAAAGAATTATCAATGTAGATTTAGTGTATACTATCTAATAGGCTAGTGTCGGTTGGTACGAAGTAACAACTTAGTCAAATATCGATTATGATGCTTAATATGAGGTAATGATAAGGTTTAGTAAAGCAACACACGTAGCCGGACCAAGGTGCGGAGTGAAATTCTCTAGATGCCGGACCAAGGATTTAGAGATACCTAACTTATCACTTTACATGCAAGATATTAGGAAAGAATTGTTATAGTTAGAATTACCGAGTTAGGAGCTTGTGGGAAACACTTAAGCCCTAGTTACTCTCATCACTTGATTAAACTCCAATACTTGAACCTGCTAGTTGATTACTTTAATTTAGTTAATTACGTTTATTAATCAAAAAACCCCTTTAGTTATTTGTTTTTTTTTCGGAGAATAATTGACTAAATTGAAGTAATAATAGAATAACGTTAAGTCTGAACCATTTTTCCTCGTGGGTTCGACCCCAACCTCATTAGTTGGGTTCTTTACTTGATACGACCGCTTTACTTCTTATTTGATAAGTAAGTTTGAGTGTATCATAAGCTTTAGGTGAAAGTAAGTTCCCTCTCGGGCAACTTACCCCATATCAAATGGGTTTCTCTCGGTCACCTACTCGTCGAAACTAACCATCCTACGCCTTACCCACACCCTGACCATTCGATAGAGGGTGTTTTGATATGGGAATAGGTCTCACCCTCTCGGGCTGAACCTCATGTCGACCTACTCCTTAGGCCATCAGTCTAGTGATCTTTGTTTCGCAACCTCCCTCTCGGGAAAGCCGAAAATAGATGGGTGGTTTTGTATTTTCAACTACAAACCCATTAAATTAAACCACAAACACTAGGTGAAATCACAATTAAAATGCATCTAATCCTATAAGCAAGAAAGACCCATGTAACATTTTGAAATATCGAGGTCATGTGATAAGACTTAAATGGTCTTCTTAGGATCTAAACCAGTGTTCCTAGCCAATGAGGCATATTTAGAGTCTTTGAAGTGGTGTTGGAACCGAAACTCTTAAACGTCCGGCAAATTGGTTCATAAGAGGGCTAGAGTGTCCTTTTGAGTTAACCTAGTTAAAGAGTCGGAATTTGGTAAACGGTTGTAACTATAGGTGTAAAATAATGTGTGGGATGGTATCATGCTGGAAAAGTCAGAGTACGACTCCCCAAGGACCAAACAACGACCCTCGAAGAGGACCCCTGAAGCAGCAGGGCATGACGGACCCCATGACGGGGCGTCACAGGAGCGACGGGGCGTCGAGGCCTCCGTTATGCCAGCCTTAGCGCTTGGAATTTTCCTCCGCCTGCACAAGTCTCTGACAAACGTGATGGATGTGCAGGACGGAAGGAAGCCAGTCCGTCACGGCCACGACGGTCCGTCGTCGTGGAACCGTCGTGCGCTTGGGGAGAAAGCCTCCGCCTGCACAAGTCTCTGGCCAACGTGACGAATGTGCAGGACGGAGGGATGTCAGTCCGTCACGTCCACGACGGACCGTCGTCGGGGATCCGTCGTGGAAGGTCTGTGGCAGTTTCAGAAAAGTTAGTTTTAGTTAGTTAATTAATTAATTGACTTAGGGATAATTAGGGGTTTAAGAGAGACTAATTAAGTGACTTAAGACCCTACTATAAATACCCCAACCCTCATTAGCCTAATCATTCTCTCAAAAACAAAACTCTCTTCCTTCTCTCTACTTTCTCTCTCTATTGGAAGACTCCATTGGAGATCAACTTGGGAAGGTCTTTGGGGGCTGGATTAGCACGAAATTCACCATCAAAACGTCATCAAAACTTAAGGTATGGGATCTAATTCACCTTTGAGATTCTTTCCTCAAAGGGTACCTTCAAAGCTTTTTCCAAAAAGTTGAGTTTCTTATGGGTTTCATCCCAATCCGAATTTGATCATGTGAATTGAGTTAATTATGTATTATTTGGGTTAGAATAAATAGATTATCATTAATTGTAACTTGATTATGGTTAATTGATGTAGTTTGATCTAGATTGTGGGTAATGACCCCTAACCCTTAACACTAAATGTTGAATTGATATGGATTAGGTTGAGTTTGATAGAATTGATCTCCTAATTAGTTAAATGGTCTTTAATGATTGTTATTGCATTGATTATGGGTCTATTATGATGAATTGAAGTTCTTCACACCTATGTTCTTGAATATTGAATCTTAGTCAAGAAGATATCCTTGAGATCATGCTACTAAGCTTTGATGCAGTATTGCTTCATAGTATAGAGCTTCTCCTTGATTAGTTCTTGTGAATTATTATTGGATTACATTGACGTGATGATCTAAGATTGGTTGATCTATGAGTTAATGGTATGGTCCTTATTTGATGGATTATGGAGGAGTATGGGTAAGTCTTGATGATCCTAGCCTTTACTTCAAATTATGGTTAATTGTCATCATGTGATAATGTTATGTTGAAGTATGCTTTGATTGATGTGATAAGTTGATATGATACATGAACTTATATACTTAGGTTGGTTGTGAGGTCGCTAGGTGTAATGTAATATAGGGAAGTTGTACGATGTGCCCTATTATGATGAGATGTACGAGGGTTGACTTCACCTATATGGATTGTTATGAAACGACTAATTCTCATACAATTCTTATTTGAGCTATAATGATGATATACAAGGGATTGACCCTTCTATCTAATTAA
Organism: Solanum sitiens; assembly: GCA_016801875.1. Taxonomy (NCBI): domain Eukaryota; kingdom Viridiplantae; phylum Streptophyta; class Magnoliopsida; order Solanales; family Solanaceae; genus Solanum; species Solanum sitiens. The sequence goes on along the minus strand of JABWTJ010000826.1, from coordinate 390,840 downwards.
ATTGAGAAGATTAATAAAGATTAAAGGCTTCTATAAAAAATGGGGACTTAGCTTAGCACCGAGCGAACTTGACATTGAGAGGTGTTGACTTCCCTTAGAGGAATACTCACCTATGGATCTACATGAAGTGTTGACTTCCCTTAGAGGAATACTCACCTATAGATCTACATGAAGTGTTGACTTTCCTTGAGAAATATTCACTCATGAATTCTCATGAGGTGAGGCCCCATTACCGAATGGTATATAGAGGGAATACCTATCGCTTAGTTCTTGAACTATGTTGCCACCATAGGATACTAGCTAGTGGATCCACCTAGATAGCTATGTTTACGATAGGTTCTACTTTGGCCGGTAGACCACCTTCCATCGGTGTAAGGTTTTATGACACCGGATTCCACATTCGATTATGTGGTCTATGTCGGTTAAGGCAAATGTTCCCTAAACTAAAATGAATGAATAAGATATAGGCTAATCAAAGTAACTTGAGGGGTCGGCTATAGCTTACGTAGGGGTATGGGACTCTACCTACGCCTTGCACTAGTTTGCCTTGATAGGAACTTTGAGAGGTCAATATAATGCATGTAAAGAGATGGTATGATGTAAATGGTTTGTATGTTGAATAACATGCTTATAAATATAATGTTGTTGTCTTTGCTTGAAGAAGGACGTATTATGATATGAAGAGTATGTTGGTAAGTAAATTGCTAATTGTAGTCTTGGTAGGTTACTTGATTGAGTAGGAGACATGGTAATTTTACTTGATCATTGCACTTGTGACTTATTGAAGGTTATCATTAGTATGCTTTGCTTTGCTATGGTTTTATTGCATATGTAGTCTATTATGTTTTCATAAATGTCCCTTTTTAAATATATTTGATTGGTAATTTTATATGAGATTCCATACTTAGTACATGTGGAGTACTAATCCCTTTTCTTTCCCTTTTCCCAAACATTTTAGGTTCGGGTCATTGAGCTTGATCCAAATTGCTAGGAAGGAAGACTTGGGTATTTTGCCATCCAAGTGGTAGGCCCTCACTCTCTCGAGGACGTGGCCGATATCTCTCTTTTATGATGTGTAGTTACTATGATTCTATGTTGACTCTGTTATTCTCTTGAGACGATGTAGTAGACAGCCTATATGCGGCTTCTTTCATTTGATGTAGGGCTATGCCCAAGACTTATTGTAATCGATAGATGGTTCATGAGATGAGATGGTTTTATGACTATTATTTTCTAAATATATAAGTGTATGAAATAAAAGTAGAAGACTAAGTAATCTTCGTATATGAACAAGTCTATGTATACTTGATATATATAATGATGTGTATGTAGAGGTCTATGTAAACCTCCGAGTAGTTTTAGATAAAAAGTTTTTAATTCTTACTGATTTTTAGTCGATGAATGCTATGACGAAGCTAAGAGGCTTGTCTTAGTCCTCCGAGAGGACGACGACGCCGGTTACGTGTAGGGGGTAAACCCGGATGTGACAAACTTGGTATCAGAGCATGAGGTTGAATATCCTTGATGTTAACGTCTCTCTCTCAACCACGTTATTTAAGTTTGTATTCATAATTGTGAAGCGCGCCACACTTATGAATACGAACTTATTTGGCGATTAGGAATCATTCTCATTGTTGGAAATCCATATCGTGCCCCTAGAATGTACGTCGGATATGCTTTCGCCTGAACCTTGTGTTTTGGTTTTAGGAGATGAATACTAGAAGAAACGCGGCTCGAAGACTTGAGGAAGAGATGGCTGCTGCGGGAATTCCTCGTGATGAACCTGCCTCTCCTCTTGAAGAGGTTGCTATTGATGACCAGGTTCCTGCTGATCCTCCACCGATGACAGAAGCTCAGATGAGAGCTATTATTGCTCAAATGGCTCAAGCCATGACTACTCAAGCTCAAGCCGCAACAGTGCAAGCCCAAGCCATGACTGCCCAAGCCAATAGGGATTTGGCACCTAGAGTCCATGAACAGACAATGGCCTCCATACTCAGGGATTTCACTCGAATGAATCCTCCTGTCTTTTATGGGTCGAAGGTTGATGAAGACCCTCAGGAATTTATTGATGAGGTTCACAAGGTTTTGTGTGCTATGGGGCTGTCATCTAGCGAGAATGCCGAGTTGGCCTCATACCAACTCAAGGATGTTGCTCAGGTATGGTATGCGCAATGGAAGGACAACAGGCCACTTGGAAGTGGGTTAGTGACGTGGGAGTTATTCAAAGGAGCCTTCATTGATCGGTTCTTCCTTAGAGAGATGAGGGAAATGAAGGTGGTGGAATTCATCAATCTCCGCCAAGGAACGATGAGTGTTCATGAGTATTCTCTAAAATTTACTCAATTGGCCAAATATGCTCCGTCTTTGGTCTCCGACCCTAGAGACGAAATGAGTCGATATGTGACAGGTATATCGAACGACCTACAAGAGGAGTGTCAATCGGCTATGCTACATGATAACATGAACATTGGTCGTCTCATGGTGCATGCAAGAAGGGTTGAGGAGGCTAGAGCAAAAAGGAAGGATAAGGATAAGGACTTAAGAAGGATAAGGTCTTATGAGAGTGAAACTGCTAAAGATAGGTTGGGAATTCAAGACAGGCCTAGATTCAAGAAGAGGTTCTCAAACCACGTTCCATCCAAATTTCCCAAGACTAGGGATCCTAAAAGCCCTAGACCAAAAGTTACAAAGGGAAAGGGTGGAAGCTCATCTAATGAGAAGCCTACTTGTTCTAAGTGTGGGAAGGGTCACTATGGAGAATGTTTGATAGGAACAGGGATTTGTTTTGGTTGCGGGAAGAGTGGTCATCGAGTTCGAGATTGTCCTAATGCTAAGGGACAAGAAAAAGGTGGTCAGCCAAGTGGTTCTAATAGTGCTCCCAAAAAGAACCATTTTTATGCTCTTCGTTCGAGAGATGACCAAGAGGCCTCTCCCGATGTGGTGACTGGTATGTTACAAATCTTTGCCATTGATGTGTATGCACTAATTAATCCGGGTGCTACTTTGTCTTTCGTTACTCCATTAGTAGCTAAGAAGTTTAGTACATTACCCGATGTTTTGCATGAACCTATTTTGGTGTCTACTCCGGTTGGTGAATCAGTGGTAGCAAAAAGGGTCTATCGAAATTGTCCTATTTCAATGCCTCATAGAGTTTCTCATATTGATCTAGTTGAGCTAGACATGTTTGATTTTGATGTCATATTAGGTATGGACTGGTTGCATGCTAGTTTCGCTTCCATCGATTGTAGGACCAAAATTGTGAGGTTTTGTTTCCCAAATGAACCCTTTATAGAGTGGAAGGGTGGAAATTCTCTTCCTAGAGGTCGTTTCATAACATGCCGAAAGGCGTGTAAAATGATCTCGAAGGGGTGTCTCTACCATATTGTGAGAGTCCAAGCAGTGGATTCCGAAGTTCCTCCTATAGAGTCAGTCCCCGTGGTGAGCGAATTTACGGAGGTCTTTCCTGATGACCTTCCTGGCATTCCTCCCGAATGGGAAATCGATTTCGGTATCGATTTGCTACCGGAAACAAATCCTATCTCTATTCCTCCTTATAGAATGGCTCCGTCCGAGATAAAAGAATTGAAGGCACAACTTAAAAATTTGCTAGACAAGGGCTTTATAAGGCCTAGCATTTCTCCATGGGGTGCTCCGGTCTTGTTCGTTAAAAAGAAAGATGGGTCCTTGAGGATGTGTATTGATTATCGACAACTCAACAAGGTTACCATCAAGAACAAGTATCCTCTTCCTCGTATTGATGATTTATTTGATCAACTTCAAGGAGCGAGTTACTTCTCAAAGATTGATTTGAGGTCCGGATACCACCAGCTTAGAGTGAGAAATGAAGATATTCCAAAGACAGCTTTTCGGACTCGATATGGGCATTATGAGTTCGTGGTTATGTCCTTTGGTCTCACAAATGCTCCGGCGGCATTTATGGATCTGATGAACAGATGTTTCGAAATTACCTTGATTTGTTCGTTATTGTATTTATCGATGATATCTTGGTGTATTCGAAAAATGAGGTTGACCACATGGATCATCTAAGGGTAGTATTGCAAACCCTTAGGGAACATAAATTGTTCGCCAAGTATAGCAAGTGCAAGTTTTGGCTGAGGTCGGTGGCATTTCTTGGGCACATCATCTCTAGTGAGGGAGTTGAGGTAGACCCAAGGAAGACAGATGCGATAAGAAACTGGCCTAGACCCTTGACCCCAACTGACATTAGGAGTTTCTTGGGTCTAGCGGGTTATTATCGAAGGTTCGTAGAAGGCTTTTCATCCATTGCATCTCCTTTGACTTCATTGACTCAAAAAGGTAAAAAGTTTGAATGGTCAGAGGCATGCGAGAAGAGTTTTCAATTATTGAAGGATAGGCTTACTTCCGCTCCGGTGTTAACTTTACCGGAGGATCTAAAGGGTTCATTGTGTATTGTGATGAATCCCGCGTAGGTTTTGGGGTGTGTGCTTATGCAAAATGGGAAGGTGATTGCCTATACTTCACGGCAACTTAAGGTGCATGAGAGAAATTATCTGACTCATGACCTTGAGTTAGCGGCCGTGGTGTTCGCTTTAAAAATATGGAGACACTACTTGTATGGTGTTCATGTAGATGTTTTCACTGATCATAAGAGCCTTCAATATGTGTTTACCCAAAAAGATTTGAATCTTCGACAATGAAGGTGGTTAGAGTTGTTGAAAGATTATGATATGAGTGTCCTATATCATCCCGGCAAGGTAAATGTGGTGGCGGATGCTTTAAGTCGTATGACTATGGGCAGTGTGTCTCGTATCGAAGAAGACAAGAAAGATCTAGTAAAAGATGTTCATCGTTTGACTAGATTGGGAGTGCGATTGGTGAGTTCGCAAAATGGAGGTGCCACGGTTCATCATAGCTCCGAGTCATCATTGGTGGTTGAGGTGAAGTCCAAACAACACCTTGATCAACTATTGATGGAGTTAAAGGAATCGGTTCTTGGCAAGACGAACGAGTTATTTTCCTTAGGAGAAGACAGTGTATTGAGGTATCAAGGGAGGTTGTGTGTTCCTAATGTGGATGGATTGAGGGATCGAATCCTTGATGAAGCCCATGGATCCCACTATTCCATCCATCCCGGTTCTACAAAGATGTATCATGACCTTCTAGAAATATATTGGTGGGAAGGTTTGAAGAAGGATATAGCGGAATTTGTTGCTAAATGTCCGAATTGTCAACAAGTGAAGGCGGAACATCAAAAGCCGGGTGGCTTACTACAGGAGATCCAAATTCCTACTTGGAAGTGGGAAGACATTAATATGGATTTCGTAGTAGGGTTGTCTCGGACTCAAAAGTCATTTGATTCTATATGGTTGATTGTTGATAGATTGACTAAGTCCGCTCACTTTATCCGCGTCAAATCTACGTATTCGGCGGAAGATTATGCGAAGATTTTCATAGATGAGATTGTGTGTCGTCATGGTATTCCGTTATCCATCATTTCGGATAGAGGTGCACAATTCACATCTAGATTTTGGAAGTCGTTTCAAAAAGGTTTGGGTACTTAAGTGAAATTAAGTACCGCCTTCCATCCTCAAACGGATGGCCAAGCGGAACGCACGATTCAGACTCTTGAGGATATGCTTAGAGCTTGCATCATTGATTTTAAAGGGAGTTGGGATAAGCATTTGCCGTTGGTGGAGTTTGCATATAATAATAGTTTTCATTCGTCCATCTCCATGGCTCCCTATGAAGCCTTGTATGGAAGGAGGTGTAGGTCTCCTATAGGATGGTTTGAAGTAGGTGAGTCATCGATCTTTGGTCCCGACTTGATCTATAAGACATTGGAGAATGTACATATCATAAGAAATAGGTTGCAAACAGCCTATAGTCGACAAAAGTCCTATGCCGATAATAGAAGAAGGGACTTGGAGTTTGAAGAGGGTGATAAGGTGTATTTAAAAATTTCACCTATGAAGGGTGTGGTAAGATTTGGCAAGAAAGGGAAGTTGAGCCCTCGATATGTAGGCCCTTATGAGATTTTGGAAAGGGTTGGTAAAGTTGCCTATCGTTTAAGATTACCCAATGAGCTAGCTTTGGTTCATCCGGTTTTCCATGTCTCCATGTTGAAGAAGTGTGTTGGGAATCCCGAGTCTATTCTTCCTCTTGAAGGCCTCGGAGTCAAGGATAACCTCTCTTATGAGGAGGTTCCGGTTCAAATCCTTGATAGGCAAGTGAAAAAGTTGAGGAACAAAGAGGTGGTTTCCGTAAAGGTGCTATGGAGGAACCACCTAGTTGAGGGGGCAACATGGGAGGCGGAGGCCAACATGAAAACCCGTTATCCTCATCTTTTTGATGTTTAAGGTTAGTATCTCTCTCTAATGATATAAATACGTTAGATATTGTGAATCTCTGTTGTTTTTGTGAAACTTTGCAAAACTCCTAGTTTTGGAGACTTCTAAAAATGGAGTCACTTTAAGGTGACCTTAGACAAATTGAAAGTTGTCTTGTTTCTTGCATATTTGAGTCAAGTTTTGTGATTTAGATATTGTTAAATCCTTGCTGATATTGTATTGAGCATATTGATAAAATGAACTTTGTATTATTTGAATTGAGTGATAAATGATTGAGCTCATGCCTATATGAAAAGGAGAAAAACCTCATGAGGAAATGTTGACATCACGTATGGTAAATTGATGTTTTGAAGTATTTTTATGAAATAATATAGTTCATGCTAACTAAATATTGTGAATTGGTTGAGCTGCTAGTCTTGAGTCTACTCCCACATTTAAGAGTGTTTGGTGTCATTCGGGGACGAATGTTCCTAAGGGGGGATAATGTAACATTTTGAAATATCGAGGTCATGTGATAAGACTTAAATGGTCTCCTTAGGATCTAAACCAGTGTTCCTAGCAAATTAGGCATATTTAGAGTCTTTGAAGTGGTGTTGGAACCGAAACTCTTAAACGTCCGGCAAATTGGTTCATAAGAGGGCTAGAGTATCCTTTTGAGTTAACCTAGTTATAGAGTCGGAATTTGGTAAACGGTTGTAACTATAGGTGTAAAATAATGTGTGGGATGGTATCATGCTGGAAAAGTCAGAGTACGACTCCCCAAGGACCAAACAAGGACCCTCGAAGAGGACCCTTGAAGCAGTAGGGCATGATGGACCCCATGACGGGGCATCACAGGAGCCACGGGGCGTCGAGGCCTCCGTCGTGCCAGCCTTAGCGCTTGGACTTTTCCTCCGCCTGCACAAGTCTCTGACAAGAGTGATGGATGTGCAGGACGGAGGGAAGCCAGTCCGTCACAGCCACGACGGTCCGTCGTCGTGGAACCGTCGTGCGCTTGGGGAGAAAGCCTCCACCTGCACAAGTCTCTGACCAACGTGACGAATGTGCAGGACGGAGGGATGTCAGTCCGTCACGTCCAAGATGGACCGTCGTCGGGGATCCGTCGTGGAAGGTCTGTGGCAGTTTCGGAAAAGTTAGTTTTAGTTAGTTAATTAATTAATTGACTTAGGGGTAATTAGGGGTTTAAGAGAGACTAATTAAGTGACTTAAGACCCTACTATAAATACCCCAACCCTCATTAGCCTAATCATTCTCTCAAAAACAAAACTCTCTTCCTTCTCTCTACTTTCTCTCTCTATTGGAAGACTCCATTGGAGATCAACTTGGGGAGATCATTGGGGGCTGGATTAGCACGAAATTCACCATCAAAACGTCATCAAAACTTAAGGTATGGGATCTAATTCACCTTTGAGATTCTTTCCTCAAAGGGTTCCTTCAAAGCTTTTTCCAAAAAGTTGAGTTTCTTATGGGTTTCATCCCAATCCGAATTTGATCATGTGAATTGAGTTAATTATGTATTCTTTGGGTTAGAATGAATAGATTATCATGAATTGTAACTTGATTATGGTTAATTGATGTAGTTTGATCTAGATTGTGGGTAGTGACCCCTAACCCTTAACCCTAAATGTTGAATTGATATGGATTAGGTTGAGTTTGATAGAATTGATCTCCTAATTAGTTAAATGGTCTTTAATGATTGTTATTGCATTGATTATGGGTCTATTATGATGAATTGAAGTTCTTCACACCTATGTTCTTGAATATTGAATCTTAGTCAAGAAGATATCCTTGAGATCATGCTACTAAGCTTTGATGTAGTATTGCTTCATAGTATAGAGCTTCTCCTTGATTAGTTCTTCTGAATTATTATTGGATTACATTGACGTGATGATCTAAGATTGGTTGATCTATGAGTTAATGGTATGGTCCTTATTTGATGGATTATGGAGGAGTATGGGTAAGTCTTGATGATCCTAGCCTTTACTTCAAATTATGGTTAATTGTCATCATGTGATAATGTTATGTTGAAGTATGCTTTGATTGATGTGATAAGTTGATATGATACATGAACTTATATACTTAGGTTGGTTGTGAGGTTGCTAGGTGTAATGTAATATAGGGAAGTTGTACGATGTGCCCTATTATGATGAGATGTACGAGGGTTGACTTCACCTATATGGATTGTTATGAAAGGACTAATACTCATACAATTCTTATTTGAGATATAATGATGATATACAAGGGATTGACCCTTCTATCTAATTAAATTGAGAAGATTAATAAAGATTAAAGGCTTCTCTAAAAAATGGGGACTTAGCTTAGCACCGAGCGAACTTGACATTGAGAGGTGTTGACTTCCCTTAGAGGAATACTCACCTATGGATCTACATGAAGTGTTGACTTCCCTTAGAGGAATACTCACCTATAGATCTACATGAAGTGTTGACTTTCCTTGAGAAATATTCACTCATAAATTCTCATGAGGTGAGGCCCCATTACCGAATGGTATATAGAGGGAATACCTATCTCTTAGTTCTTGAACTATGTTGCCACCATAGGATACTAGCTAGTGGATCCACCTAGATAGCTATGTTTACGATAGGTTCTACTTTGGCCGGTAGACCACCTTCCATCGGTGTAAGGTTTCATGACACCGGATTCCACATTCGATTATGTGGTCTATGTCGGTTAAGGCAAATGTTCCCTAAACTAAAATGAATGAATAAGATATAGGCTAATCAAAGTAACTTGAGGGGTTGGCTATAGCTTAGGTAGGGGTATGGGACTCTACCTACGCCTTGCACTAGTTTGCCTTGATAGGAACTTTGAGAGGTCAATATAATGCATGTAAAGAGATGGTATGATGTAAATGGTTTGTATGTTGAATAACATGCTTATGAATATAATGTTGTTGTCTTTGCTTGAAGAAGGACGTATTATGATATGAAGAGTATGTTGGTAAGTAAATTGCTAATTGTAGTCTTGGTAGGTTACTTGATTGAGTAGGAGACATGGTAATTTTACTTGATCATTGCACTTGTGACTTATTGAAGGTTATCATTAGTATGCTTTGCTTTGCTATGGTTTAATTGCATATGTAGTCTATTATGTTTTCATAAATGTCCCTTTCTAAATATATTTGATTGGTAATTGTATATGAGATTCCATACTTAGTACATGTGGAGTACTAATCCCTTTTCTTTCCCTTTTCCCAAACATTTTAGGTTCGGGTCGTTGAGCTTGATCCAAATTGCTAGGAAGGAAGACTTGGGTATTTTGCCATCCAAGTGGTAGGTCCTCACTCTCTCGAGGACGTGGCCGATATCTCTCTTTTATGATGTGTAGTTACTATGATTCTATGTTGACTCTGTTATTCTCTTGAGACAATGTAGTAGACAGCCTATATGCGGCTTCTTTCATTTGATGTAGGGCTATGCCCAAGACTAATTGTAATCGATAGATGGTTCATGAGATGAGATGGTTTTATGACTATTATTTTCTAAATATATAAGTGTATGAAATAAAAGTAGAAGACTAAGTAATCTTCGTATATGAACAAGTCTATGTATACTTGATATATATAATGATGTGTATGTAGAGGTCTATGTAAACCTCCGAGTAGTTTTAGATAAAAAGTTTTTAATTCTTACTGATTTTTAGTCGATGAATGCTATGACGAAGCTAAGAGGCTTGTCTTAGTCCTCCGAGAGGACGACGACGCCGGTTACGTCTAGGGGGTAAACCCGAATGTGACAACCCAACAGTAATATCAACACATATTTGCTAAATCACACCCCAAGAATGGGGGGTTTTAGCCACACTTCAAGCAATAATCGAATATACATAAAATGATAAAGGAATCAAGTGGTTATAATGGATTAAACCTTAAAAATAGCAAAGGAAGGTAAATGGAGAAGACCCACTTCCAAGATTGGAAGAAGAACTTCTTCCTTCAATCTTGCTCAAACTCTCCATACTTGAGATAAAACTTAAGAACAAAGTTTCTAAAATAAAATATTAAGTATGTTTTTAGTCCCTAAATTCTTTGTCAAAATAATAAAAGAGTTTAGTATTTATAGACTTCATATTCAGTGTTGGTTGGTCCATTCAGAATCTTTAGTCGTGAATGACCGAATATTCGGACTTTCCCTTTCTCTAGTTCTTCAACATTTTTGCCTTTCCTTTATATCCACAAATGTTTTAATGTTGAGTTGAATAAATATGCTTCGCGAAACTATTCGGTGAAGCGCCGACTTCTTCATTTTGTCTTCTTTTGATCCACTTCCTTTAGAGCTCACTTGCTGTAACAGAAGGCGAAACTTTACTATACGACATTGTTACGACCCAAGAGCACCCCCCCCCCAAGTTGTAACAAGATGTATTCTATCTCGAAGAGATCTTATACAAGCCCTTAGCATTCAGTACATAAAAGCATAGAACATTAGAAAGAATTTGAAACTTTCTTTAAACATATACCCGAAGTGTATTTCATAACAGCGAAAGTCTATCAAACATCATTGTCTCAAAACCCTCTAAGAGTAACATGAATAAAAAATCTTGGGACGCATCCCACATAAATTATAAAATGAAATAAAAGACATAAACGGAACATAGGGGTTTGTCCTCAAATTCTATGAGGACTAACCAAATCTTCACTTCTTGAAAGCCTCGGAAAATCTACCCTTCAAAGCAACTCAATATCCTCAACACCCTACATTGGAATTGAATTTAGGCAATATGTTCTAGTACAAAAGTACTATTTATGAAAGCTAACATACCAACATAATACATCTCAAAATGGTTAGTCAACATATGACATAATCATAAGAGAAAATAACATAATCATATCATAAGAATCTTAACATAGTAATTCAACATAAGACATACATAAGTTTATACCTCAACTATTAGTCCTTCGTAATCAAGTGAACTACGTCACAAGCCACCTCCAAGTGTACTTGTGCAAGGGCAAGGTAGCATCCCATATAACTACGTAAGCTAAGTACCTCGCTTTGCTCATTCTTGATCATAATCCACTTTCTTAATTAAGACCTAATTTCTTCATGATATAAAAGCACTATACCCCTAGGTGACCTCAAGGCACAATTGTGCAATGCATGTGGGGCATCCCATACTACCTCACACACTATGTATATCTTGAAGTCACCCTATTTACGCTTTTTAATTTTTAAGTGTCACTATAGACGTACTTTCATATTTGACAAGGAACTAACACCTTAAGTCAATCTTAACATGGAAGGCAACTATCACAACTGTCCAAGATAGTCACACTTCACATAAGGGGACACTTCATAAGTAGCTTCAGATCATACTTGTACCATGTGTAAATGACATCCCATACTACCATTCACATTAAGTACTCCTTTAGGCTAACTTACTCAATGCCAACTATATTTAATTCAAGTCTATCATATAATAGCATACTACCATGCTCAACCTAACTAACATGGACACATCACATTATATCATCCAAACTATCAAAGGAAGGATAAAATAGTACCAACCTAACAACCGTGCAACCATTCAACAAGATGTAATCTATCTATAGGAGAGCATAATTCCTCAACTCTAAGCAATCCTTAGGAGAGTCTAATGTCTCAATCCTAAGCTATCATGAAATGGTCTTCTCCTAACCAAGTCAAGCAATCATGAAGGCATTCTAGTCATGCCACTTCAAGATAACCCTAGGAGAGTATCGATCCTCCATTCTAGGCTACCTTTCCTAATAGTAATGCAAGCTACCATGAACAAGAACCACACTAAATGCAAGATGAAGATAACTTTAGGAGAGCTTACTTCCTCAATTCCAAGCTATCATGAGATATACCATACTAAGCTAAGATGAGATCTACCATCCAAAGCTACATAACTCAACTATCCATGAGGGAATCATAAGACTCAACCTCAAGCTATTCTATTCCAACAAGTATGATTCATTTTAGGTGATTAACCTTTCACATTCTACATACATGCAAGAATTGATCATATTAGACTCATCCTATTAGCCCTAGGGACCAACATTATGACTTCCAGCCCTGCCTTCAAACATTACTTCATGATCATCATACTAGATTAGATTTCAAGACATATTAGTTCTAAGACTTAGTCATAAGCCAATTTTAAACATACTTCATCAAGAGTCCAAAATATAAATAAATTGAATTCATATCCTAAAATACATGCATAAACCTATTGAATCATGATCTCATATTCATATTCTTGGATAAGTTCTATACATATTAACAATACAAGAGAATCTAGCAACTATCATCAATTTTACATTTACAAGCCCCATTCCCCATAATCTCAAAATTAGGGTTAAATCATGAAATCAACATAAATTATTCATAAATACCTAAATCATCATCAATTAAATCATACATGGGCAGAATCCCACCTTTTGGAAACATACCCACCTAAAACCCATGCATTGGAAGTAACCCTACCTTCATGGTTTTTTTCCCCACAAATTAAGGGAAATCCTAGGGGACTCCATGGGTGGAAGAACCCATGGATGAAGATCTTAACATACCTTGGTTATCTTCTTAGTACAAGCCCTAAGAAAATCACCCTTCGATCTTGACTCTTTCTTCATCCCTAAGCTTCTCCTTCAATGGAGGTTTGAGAGAACTTTTGGAAGAGAGAAGGGTTTTCAAATTTTGATTTCCAATCAGGTGGTTGTGGTTTTTTATTGGGATGGTTGTATAATGAATTATAGACCATATATATTATACCCCCAAACCCAAAACACCCTACATTATTTGGAATTCAAACTAAAAGTCCAACTTGACTTTAAAACGACACGACCAAATGTGGGCAGCCTCTGCGTGACATGCAAACACCTTCATGTCTGCTTCGTGAATTAATTTTTGAGGCAGAGGACTCCGTTTCAAGCAAACATCACGGGGCTAACTTTTTTCATTTTGAGTGCAAGGTGCGCGACGCTCAGGCAGTCCCCAAAAGTTGTTGCCCTGGCAACTTTCTTGGCTACCGTTTGGGTCCTCCTTGGGGACCCGTAGTGTGGTCCTCGGGAAGTCGTACCCAAATATTTTGACCCTAAGCATGTCAATATAGGTGTAAGAACCATTTATAATCAATTTGACCTCCATACCACACTCAAAACTCAACTACAAAGACCCTACATCACATTAATCCAACTAGGCTAGTTTGCGAGCGTCATGGTTGTTTCTTAACGCTTTACATCTAAAATTACCAAAGTAAGATAATTTCATTAGATTAGGTCTAGAAACATCATTTTAACCCTTTTTAATTTATTCAACCTCATGTAGGGATCTAGCTCAGGTTATACAATTTCCGGGATGTTTGTCACGACCGAAGAGCACCCCCCAGAAGTAACACGATGTATTTGAACTCTCGGAGGTCTTATACAAGCTCATAGTCATCAATCATTGCATTTTCATAGGAAATTTAGCGGAAGATTCAAAACTTTTCATGGCATCATATGCTAGAAACATCACTTCCATTTATATAAAATATCACAAGTATATAGTTAAACTCTAAGTCTCTTTAGCCATCTTAGACTTAACATCAATAGAATAGATTAGGGACACGACCCATAAAAACATAAAATAACATCTAAGATATTACATAAACTTGAAAATTAACATGACATAGGAAAACCTTGAATATTAAGGATCCCTTTCTATGAACTTGGGAGATCTATCTAAGCTCTTCACTTAGGACACATCCTCTAGAAGTCACCACCTACAATTTGTGTAATGAGATGAAGAAGAATGATATTAGTACAAGAATGCACTAAGTATGACAACCATGCAAAACCATGTATTTAAAGAGGACATTTTGTTTGAAACCATACGTCATGTCTTTTATTAAAACTTCCTGAACATTGATAGAATAAGTACAATATAGTTCACATATTTTATATACACATGCACAATAGTCATAACATCATATAAAGCCATATTACATTAAAGGAATATTTAGCATATCATAAGATTAACCTTCTTTTACCTTAACTCCTTAACTCCCAAGTAACCCTCTAGTGATACTTGGTGCAATGCATGAATGGTGTCCCATTCCACCATCCACACTCAAGCATCACCTTAAGGCCACCAAGGTGAACATTCATACAACCTTCATTACCTCAAACATACATATTCATAGGAATAAAGCATATCGTGAGGCTCATACTTCAAATATTACCCAACATACTTCATTGACCAAATATAGGACTCATTCCAAGACAACACACAAGTCAACACTATCAATATCATCATCAAGAGACAATAGTGAACAAATGCATACTTGGACTTCATTTGATAAAGGCATCATAAGACCTTAACACTTACTTCATACATAAACATGAGAAGTATGTACAACTTCATACACATGAAGTAGGACCTTCATCATATAGTCAATAAGACCAACATTATGCGTATATATAAAGACCTCATTATATAGACACAATAGGACTCATACTATGCATATTATCATAAAAAGTAGACCAACAACACAATGTTATGCATTAGAACACATACATATACATATACATACAAAACTCCTTCCTAGGACTCCCTTCAAGAGCTACTTGTGCAATGCATAGGTAAGTTCCATACTCTCACCTACCCTAAGCAACTTCCCTTGGGTGATCCTAGTTAGGGTTCCTTACTTTAATTCCATTGTTCATTTTACATTCAGTAAGGTTTGACTCAACCGACATGAGACTATGAATGCTAAACATGGAATTCGGTGCCATAAAACCCCACAGCGAAAGAGGTGCTCTACTTACCAAGGTAGAAAATTAACATACATGCTAGTATCTAGGTGGATCCACATGCTAGTAACTATGGGGCAATATAGTTAAGGAACTTGTAGATATATAATTCAAACCCTCTTTATGCCAATTTGGCATTATAATTTCAACCTCGTAAGGACTTTGGTGAACATGCCTTCCCTTTTGCGAAGGGGCAACCCTCATCATCAAGTTCACTCGATGCTAAGATAACTTCCCTTTTATTGAAAAAACCTTTATTAACATTACTTCATAAAGTAGGCTTTACGATATTAACCCCTCACACACATAGCTCTATGTTATAGATGAGAATGTACTTTCATCAACCTAGCTTATATGAGAAAACGTTTCACATGGACATAGCATATATAAATCATAGTCTAGTTTAGAGTACAATTGAAAACACCTTTCAAAAGACCCTACTTTACTATATCATCATAACATGTTTCGTTCATACATTCATGTGTGTGTACTTATATCTAAGAAAACCTTTCACATAAACAATCTTTGACAACACATGTTCATACTTCATCTCACTCATGCATAAGTGTATAGGTGTACACATATGAGGAAACCTTTCATATAAACACATTTAGACACTACACATATTCATACTTCATCATATCGAATACTTGACATCATAAGATATACTTCATGTTCGTAGCTTAATCATGCATTCATATTCATGCACATAGAGAATCATCTTAGGAACTATCCTATCAAGGTACACATGTGCAATTCATAAGCAAGGTTCCATACCCTTTACCATACTAGTACACCTATCAAGTCATCCTAGTTAAGATACAATTTTCATACTTTCATGAACAAATACTTTACATGAATAATAGTACACAATGGTGCATATGATAACTATCCTTTCATTAGCTACCATGAATCTATCCTACTCATAGACATGCATTAGGTGTGCGTGTAAATTGGTCAACATAGTCACATAATAGCAACAAAACAACCTTGAGGCAGCCATATTATAAAGATCACAATACTCATTCATGTCCCTCAAGTCATAGACAACTCACGTATAGAGTAATATGGACTATAGATCACACATATAAACATAATAGCATAGGAGAAAAGACATCTTCATCATTTGACTATAAGTCTCCTAATCATGCTTAAGACCGCACCTTCATATAGGGGTTCATAAGTAGGGGTCATTTATCAATAAACTTCATCAATGTCAAACGTATAGACCACCTAACCTTAACATCTTCATTCACATATAGAAAGCATCATCAATATACCAAGAGCATGATACTAGCATTGGATACTAGGCATATAACTTCAGATTGGGTGATCATCATAACAACACATTCATAATACAATTGCCTACAAGGCCATGATCAAATCACATATTGAAGGACAAGAAAGTAAACATCGCCAACATAAGTGGACCATACCACACAATGTCATTCATGACCAATTCTACACAAAGTATAGGAAGTAGGGCAATCTTACCAATTCTCAAAGCTTTGATCATCATTGATCATTTCCCAACAATTCATAAGAAATTCATATAGAAAACAGTAACTATAAGCAAATTAACCTAATTGAATCATGAATCCATCATCATCTAATCAAGATAACAATACCCACATTATAGGTTAAATTGAGAATTTAGGAGGATCATGGGTTCTTCATGAAATTGGATTGATATCCATTTTAAAAACAGTAACTAATCATCAATTCATCATGAGAATTCTTTTAAAATCGATTTGACAATGAACCCATGGCTAGATTGAAAGATAACACTTTTGATCATGAAAACTTCTTTGAAAACCTTTGAACGAACTCCTTAGATGAATGGTTAACTAACGATGAAGGATTACCATACCTTAATAACGAAATACCCACACATTTGGAGAAGAAACCACTTTAAAAGTCATTTTCTAGCTTGAGTTTGAGTTTTCCCTCCAATGGAGGTTTTGAGAGGATTTGGAAGAGAAAAGGGTTTTGGGTTTTTGATTTCTCATTTGGTATTGAGGTTTTGACTTGAGAAAGGGTTAAAAAATTTGTAAAAACAGTTTATAACTGACTCCCAAAGTTACCAAAACACCCCATACTTATTGGTACTTTTAGACATGTCAAACTTGACTTTAAAACGACACAACCGAATATGGGAAGTGACTGCGCATTGCGGAGGCAGCTCCTAACTTTGCCTCACGAGATTTTTTAGGAAGTGAGCCTTGTGTAGGGAACGCGAATCACATGCATTTTAAGTTCCAGGCACGCGAGGCGTGAGGGGCCCCAAATCTTGGTGCTGCACGCTGCCTTTGGCAGCTTCCTTGTCCAATGTTTGGGTCATCGTCGAGGGCCGTTAGGGTTGTCCGCGGGGAGTCATACATGAACATTTTGACCCTAAAAATGTTTATTATGGTACTAGGGTCACCTCTAATGTATTTAGACTCCAAGAAACACATAATAACAAGGCAAACATACAAGGACACACTAGCACATTTAAAGGCTAGCTTTCGAACGTCTTGGTCATTCTTGGACGTTTGACCTCCAAACCTCTTCAATTAAACTATACATGTTGTAAAACACTTTATTAAAATTTTATTAACCTATTAAGGCACATGTGAGGATCTAGATACCTTAATTCATTTTGAGGGTCTTTACAATATCCCCCACTTGCGATCATTCGTCCTCGAATGATACTTGGATTCAAACACTTTTAAGGACAA
Source organism: Solanum sitiens (assembly GCA_016801875.1). Lineage (NCBI taxonomy): Eukaryota > Viridiplantae > Streptophyta > Magnoliopsida > Solanales > Solanaceae > Solanum > Solanum sitiens. Next base: position 373,012 of record JABWTJ010000826.1, on the reverse strand, counting down.
AATGACACATATAGCAGCTCACAACATTCAACACATCATCACATAATATTCAATGCGCTAAACTTGTAAGGAACACAAACTTCATACATTTTGCACTCATTACAACACAAGCAAGTAAAATCATTACTCACTCACCCTTAATGCATCAAACACATAAGCACTTGTCATGTTCATAGGAGGAACATCCTTTTCCTAATCATGAAATGGTCTTTACTTTTCATTTCATTAAGATCTGAATATGAAATAACCTTCTAATCACACATAGTCATTCTCAACATCATCGCTCAAGAGCAAATAAGTAACTCATACTAAATGTACATGGACTTTGAGTAATGGAGATCAACACAGATCTTTATCCTTTAGACATATTACCATTAAGGCCATACTTAACCTTACCATGTTTAGTTATGTTTAAGGAGGAATGTCCTTCTCCTCAACACACTTACATGTCATCAAGAGTCCATATACAAGCAATGCACAAAGGTCAATTCATTTTAAGGAGAACTTCTCCACTTCTAACCAAAGCATTCTCATACTCCCTTCCTAATGAAGTCAAAATAGTAAATCACACCACACACATCACAATAATAGGAAGTGATTTCACATAGTTTTAATTTCTAGCATGACACCAGTCTTCATAAACATGCATCATTTACGTAAATTCTTACAATTTATAGGCACACATCAAGAATATTGGCTAGACATATTTTTACTTCTCAAGAGTGAGCCTGCATTCACACTTCCAAAGTCACAAATGTCACACATTTTTAAAGGGACTCATCTTAACTCATCTAGAGGGGACTCAATCTGTCATTGTGAGGCTAAAATACCACACATTAAAAGGGACATCAAGCATGCTCATTAAGCCATATCATGAAATAAAATTGCACATTTATCATATAAACATGTACAACAACATGAAAAATCATGGATTTGACCAAAAATCCATTTTCATGCATTATGAATTCTTCAAAACTTGCATAACATAGTGTCACTTAAGACATGTCTAACATATGGAGAACATGCAACTTATACTTATATGCAAGACTCCCATCATGATCAAGCTACTACGAACTCATTGATTTCAAGCTTGAGTAAGAATATAAGAAAAAGATAGGGATATAACCAACCTTACTACTCACATCATCATCCGCTACTTAGGGTAAACCCATTTAAGAGCAACTTAACAAAACTTTAAGAGGACTTTATCTTACCAACCTGAATAACTAAGCACATCATCCCTCTCTTGGGATCTAAGCTTATGCACACCCTTCATAATCATTATCTAAAAGTGATTATCAACATAGAGAAGTTCAAAGGAACTCAACATAGGAATCTAAAGGGCACTAAAAACCTTACAATCTAGGTACATTAGCCCTCACTTGGGGTAAGCCTTATAACATCATGACCTTAAACACAAAGATCAAGGCAAGTCAAAGCCAACCTATATGCTCTTCACAAAAGAAGGTTTGAAATCATTGAGGGTTTCCACTCCTAATGTCATATCAAGGAGCCTACAAACTCAATCATCATCATTCCTCTAAGCATAATACCCAAAGGAAACTAATAACAATCAAGTTAGGTCATACTACCAACCACATAAGGCCTTAACTATACCATGAATACCAAGGGTAACTCCATTATTTCATCATAACATAGAACACATGTTGGGATTCTTGAGGTCCACTGCCATCTTTTTTTTTTCAAGTGACCACACTTTAAGATCAAACTTAAAAGACAACTAACCACTTTCAAAGTAGGTCAACCTCAATTCTCTTCCTCTCCATATGGACTAAGGGGTACATGCATCCTTCTAAGTCAACCTTAGGACAAAACAGGATCTCAACTTATGGAATAAAACCCTTTTCTTCCCTTTTCCCCACTCATAGAATAGGTTCATATAAGGACTTATCAACTAGTCATAAGGATTATCCCATTAACTAGCATACTTCACAATCACTTTACAAGGAAAGCACACTCCCTCACTTTTTCAGGAGCAAGCCTATACAAAGGACTCCAATCAACACAAAGAAACTATGAAGCATCAAGCACATACAAGGGTAACATTCATCTTTAGCTATTTGCCACATTCCTCCAAAACCTTTCAAGCCTATCTCATAACATTATACTACCATCACACATACTCATAAAACAACTCATTATTACAAAGGGAACTCCACAAACTATAACAACTCTTAACAAGCTATAACCATACCATATCAAAACTTCTCAGCATAACATCTCATTTATCATATATCACTTATAGCCATAAATGGCATAACATCATAACATACCAAATTTACCTTGACACAAACTCATCAAGTTTTAACAACCATATTAAGCATCAAAACTCACCTCATCTCCCTCAAGCCTTGAGACAACATCCTTTCCAAGTAATCACATCTAAAAGACCATCAGACAAGGAAACATAAGAGAGAGATCATATAGAGTTAATTTCTATGGCAAGACATGAGAAAAGTGAAGAAGGGAAACTCTATCGTCCTATAGACTCTCTCTCATAGATGTGTCGTGACTCACCACCGATTAATGAGACTCTGCTAGACATGGAAATATGAGACTTTGGACCCATAAGACCACTTTTATAACCTCATGCTCTGATACTACATTTGTCACAACTGAAGAGCACCCCCTAGAAGTAACATGGCGTACTTGAGCTCTCGGAGGTCTTATAACAAGAACAACATAGTAATCATTTATTGCATTGTCATAGGAAATTTAGTGGAAAATTTAGAACGTTTAATAGCACATCTGTCACAACCGGGGAGCACCCACTAGAAGTAACATGGAGTACTTGACCTCTCGGAGGTCTTATACAGTCTCATAGTTATCATTCATCTCGTTCTCATAGGTAAATTTAGCAGAAAATTTAAAACTTTCTTAGCACATCATATGCTATAAGCTAACTTCCATTATATATAAAATATCATAATACATAGTTAATGACTCTAGTTTCTTTTTATCATCCTAGACTCAACATCATTAGAGTACATTAGGGACACTGCCCTTACAACATAAATCATAAGTACAATATTAAAAGACTTTACAGTAAAGATAAAACTTAAGAAATCCTTGAACTTAAGGATTCCTTTCCTTGAGCTTGGGAATAACATATCAAGCTCCTCACCATTAAAGGCATCCTTTAAGCATCCATAACCTACACTTTGTGTAAAAAGTTAGAGAATAATGAAGTTAGTACAAGAATGCATTAACGATGGCAATCATTCAAAAACATTCATTTAAAAGGGTCATTTTACTTGAAAACATTCATCATGCCTTTTTGTGAAATCTTCATAATTCATTGATACAATAGCATTTATACAATTCACATATTTTACATAGGCATATTCAATATTCATCAATCATATAAAATCATACATTGCATTTAAGGAATTTTAGAGTCACATTACAGTAAGCACCCTCATTACATAGTAACCTTCTCTTTCTCTTTACAGTGAACTTCTTCTTATTCTAACTTCTTAACTTTCCCAAGTACCCTCTAGTGACACTTGCTGCAATATATAGTGATGTCCCATAACACCATCCACACTCAAGTATCACCTTTAGGCCACAAGGAAACCATACCTACGAACTTTTAAGTCAACACATACATTTATATAGGACCTTTTCATATAACAAGGCACATACTTCACATTACACATAACATAAGACTTTACTCACAATCCTAATCTAAGTCTACTAGTGCAATGTGAATGTGAAGCCCCATAATCTCACACATACTTAGTAAACCTATCATAAGACCACAAACATCATAACATGTACTTCATACATTAACATGACAAGCATAGACACCTTCATTCATGCCAAGAAAGACCTTCATAATATAGTCATTAGGACCAATTTTATGCACATAAGGACAAGACAACTTCATATAGATCCATTTGGACTCATACCATGCATATCATCACAACAAGTAGACAATACTACAATGTTATGCATAAAGACATAAACATAAGCATACACCTTAGAACACCTTCCTAGAACTTCCTAATGAGATACTTGTGCAATACATAGGTAAGTTCATTACTCTCACCTATCCTAAGAAACTTTTCGTTGGTAATCCTAGTTAGAGTCCTAGTCATTTACTTCCATTGTCCATTTTACTTTAGGGATACTAGAGCCTTAACCGACACTAAGAACATGGGTGCTAAATACGGAATTTGGTGTTGTAGAGCCTTACACCAAAGAAAGTGCTCTTACCTAGCCAAGGTAGAATATTAACACATGCTAGCATACTAAGTGAAATCACTTGTTAGATCCTATGTGGAAAGCATAGTTTATGGAACTTGGAGGTACATGTGGAAACCCTCTTTATGTCCATTGAGGCATTGTAGTGATATACTTATGGAAATATCAATTTATGTCATTTTTCTATGAGGCTAACCACCTAGTGAGGACAATGGTGACCTACCTTCCTACAATGGGAAGGGACACCCCTCATCTTCAAGTTCACTCGGTGCTAAGATAAGTTCCTTTGTATTGAAAGCCTTTATTACATTACTTTATAAAACATAGGCCTTAGGAGATTGACTCCTCATATGCTTAGCTCATAGGTTATAGATGAGAGTTCATCAACCTATATCATGTAAGAAACCCTTTCACATGGACATAGCATATTCAAGCACCATCTAGTTTAGGGTACTCTTAAGAACACCTTTCAAGGACCCTCCATTGACTACATTATTATACATGTGTGTGTATATACATATATGTGAGCAATCCTTTCACATAACACATTAAGGCTACACATGTTCATGAATCAATGCATAAGTGTATATTATCAGAAATCCTTTCATATAAATACATTAAGACACTACGCACATTCATACTTCATCATATAATATACTTAACATCATAGCATATAAGGCATATTCATAACATGTTCATGCATTCCTATTCATGTACTTAGAATACCAAAACTAGGAACTATCCTATCAAGGAACACATGTACAATGCATAGACATGGTTTCATACCCTTACCCATACGAGTACACCTATCAAGTCATCCTAATGAATGATACATCACATGACATGCTAGAAGGATAACATAGCATACGACACATTTATTCAAGACATAAAACATCATTACAGTAAGCTCTAGTAATTATACACCTATATTAACTTTACTACACATAGATAAATATAAGACCTTTATCATAGGCAGCACATATACAAGACCCTAACATCACCATTCACGTTATTATAACATTAGCAATCCAACCTAGATCACAGCTAGAATAGGAAACTAGGCATAGGCTTCACATAGGGTGATCATCACCGCCACACATTCATAATACAATTGCATTCAAGGCCATGATGACATCACATCTATATTGGCAATAAAGTAAAAACCACCACCATAGGTGGATCATACCACACAATGCCATACAAGGCTTCATCAACTATCAATTCTATGGAAAAGTAGAGGGGAAGAGTCATTCTTACCAATTCAACCCTTTGATCATCATTGATCAATACACCTTTTTAATCAAAAATTCAAGTATAGCGCAGTAGCTAAATGTACTTTAACATAAATGGAATCATGCATAAGCCACTACAAGATCATGCTACAAACTAGTACACTGCATCACCAATTCACTAGAAACTACAGAGACATAGATCATTAACCAATTTCGCTTGCCTTAATCATCAACCATTATTCATCAACAATATACATGTAGGGCAGTAGCTAATGATATAGAAATCTAAGCTAAATCATGCTTCATCTACCCTTGATTTGAGATTGCATCATGTACATAGCATTATCAATCTATAGGCTAGAAGAACCTAGATCAATCCTTCCCAATTCTATTGTATCTAAAAACATTGGATCAATTACACCTAATTTATCATCACAATACCATGTAGGCAGTATCTAAGACAACTCATCATGATCAAGTCACATAACAATCATTCTAGCATCAAGATCACAAGTTACTACATTATACACTAGACTTATTCAAACCTTCAAACCTTGATCCATCACTCATCAACAATTCATCATCAATACACATACTAGGCGATATAAGCATTTTAACATAATTGAATCATAATTCGATTTACATAAGATCAAGATCACAAAGTCCATACATAGTCTAAATCGAGAGTTTGGAAGAGATCGTGGGTTCAACATGGAATGGATTGAAAATCACATTCAAATTAGTAGCTAATCATTAATTCATTAACATTATGCTTTTGAAATCAATTTGAGAAAGAATCAATGGATAGATTGAACAAGAAGAAATTTGATCATGAACTTGCATTGAAAATATTGAAACGAACTCTCTAGGTGAAAGGTTATCTAGAGATGAAGGATCACCATAAATCATTATAGAAGAAAGCCACAAAAACTTGATGAAGAAACCATCAAAATCCAATCTACAGGTTGTTCTTGAGCTTCATATCCAATGGAGGTTTCTAGAGAGGATATTTTGGGAAAGGGAAGCCTAATTTTGAATTGACCATTGGGAATGGGGTTGTCACGTTCTTAATCAATTAAATACACCCAAAAATAACCAAATAAACCGACTAGGGTCAGGTTAGTACGTGGGGTAAATTTCCCATTCACTCCTTTAATGAAACAGTGTGTGCATGGAAGTTGCAGAATGCATCAGCGGTCAGCAGTCAACATCGATCAGTCGTCCTGCTGCTCCGTCGTTTGTGACTACAACTCCTCCTAAAAGGCTTAGCTAACACTTCTAAGTGTTGAGCTACACCTACCATCGACGAGGCGTCCATTTATGAACGGGGAGTCTATTGAGGGCTCGTCGATTGACACTGCCAAGGAAGTGTCTCGACAACCTTTGGGTCCTCATTGAGGGCCTCTTGTGGGGACCTTGGATAGTCGTGCCCGAACGTTTCCAACGTAAATATATACCTTTAAATGTAAACGACCTTCCACATCATTTTCACCCAAAACAAACACTCGTAACACCTTCAAACATGCTAGGTACACTCAAGACACACATGCATGTCGCAGGGGCTAACTTTCGAACGTCTTGGACGTTCTTGGACGTTTGACTTCCAAATGACTTCAAATCATACATGCATTCTTTAAAACACTTAATTAATACATTAACAAGGTTATAGTCACATGTGAGGCTCTAGACACCCTTACTCATTTTGGGGGTCTTACAATATCCCCCACTTGGGAACATTCGTCCTCGAATGACATTTAGAACACTTTTATCACAACAAGGACTTCAATGAATCATAGAGAAGCTCACAATATACATAGAATCATCACATATAATTAAATTTACCAAACATACAAGGAGCATAAACTTCACACCACTTAGCACTCAATGCAACACAAGCAAGCCACACTTTCACTCACTCATGCTTAATGCATCAAACACTTAGGTACTTCTCATGTTCATAGGAGGAACATCCTTTTCCTAATCATAAAATGGTCGTTAAATTTCATTTAATTAATATTTCATCATATATGATCACACATATGCAGATTCAATAATACTCAAGAAGCAAATAGGCACTCATACTTCAATGTACATAGACTTGAGTCAAGTAAATTAACAAGGATCTTTATTAATTATACCTAGTTCCATGAAGGTCAAACTCAACCATACCATGCTTAGTTGTGTCCATGGAGGAATGTTCTTCTCCTCAACACACTTACATGTCTCATAAGTTTATAGGTAAGCAATGCACAAAAGTCCATTCACTGTAAAAAATGAGAATTGGTCAACTTTTAACCATAACATGCTCAAACTTTCTTCCTAGTGAAGTTAAAATGGTAATTCACACCACACACAACACAACAATAGGAAGTCATTTCACAAAATTTCAATTTCTAGCATTTTTTAGCTTTCATAAACATGCATCAATTTGGAAAAGTCACAATTTATAGGCACACACAAGGACACTAGCTAAACATGCCTTCACTTTTGAAGAGTGAGCCTACAATCATGCTTTCCAAACCACAAAAGTCACATAATTTTCAAGAGACTCAAAAAATTTCATTTTAAAGAGGCTCAATTTCGCATTTTAAGGCTAAACCTTACACATTAAAAGTGACTACAACCATGTTTATTTCCTTAATACATGAGTTCAAATGCACAACTAACATAATAATATGCAAAATAAACATGAGAAAACCATAATTTGATCAAAACTCCTTTTCCATGGACTTTAGAATCTTTCAAACATGCTTAACATAATGTCAATCAAAACATACCTAACATATGAAGAACATGCAATTCATACTTTAATGGAAGACTCCTATCATGAACAAGCTTATAGGAACTCATTAGTTTGAAGCTCAAGTAAGAATATAAGTATAAGATAGAAATATCTACAGCCTCACTACTCCCATCACCATCCCCCATTTAGGGTAAATCCAATTAAGAGAAATTTAACCCAACCTCAAGATGATCTTAACTTATCAACCTCCAATTTTATCACTTAAAAGTGATTACCACTTTAGAAGGGATTACAGTAACTCAACATAGGAATACAAAAAGGGCATGTAACATCTTACCATCTAGGCACACTATCCCCCACTTGGGGTATGCCTAATTACCTCATCCGCTTAACCACCAAGGTCAAGGAAAATCAATACCAACCTTTTATACTCTTCACTCATGAAGGCTAGATATTATTGAGGTTTATTACTCCTAATCTCACATCAAGGAGTCTACTAACTCAAACATCAAGGGATAATACCTCAAACATCATCATTCCTCTAATTTCAACACCTAAAGGATATCAATAACATCCAAGGTAGGTCATACTAGCCAACCACATAAGGTCTCACCTATACCATAGACACCAAGGGTCATACAACATTAGGGGAAACATTAGAGGAGACTTATTCATAAGGTCTCTTTATTTTCTTTCAACATTACAGTAAGGTAACTTCTAGGTCAATCAAACCCACTTCATCACCCTACCAAGATAAGCATCCTACCCTCACTTCTAGGATCAAGCCTATACAAAAGACTCCAATACCAACAAGGAAACTATGAAGAACCACACATATACAAACGGCAACATTTGAACCATTAACATACATATATAGGCAACATGCACTTTTGGCTATTTAACAAATTCTTCGAAGCATTTCAAGTCTAAACTATATCATAAGACTATGATCATGCAAAGTCATATAGTAACACACCATTTCAATAGAGACTCATTTCAACCACAACAACTTCTAACATGCTTTAACCATATCATGATATACATTTCTCCAAATAACATGTCATTTCACATAGATCTCATATATAGGCACAATGGGAATCATATCAACATAAACCAAAGTTCACCTTCACACATAATCATGAAACCATAAACGAAGATAAGCATCAAAAATAACATTTTCTCCCTCAAGAATAGACATAACATCTCATCCAAGCAATCACATCTAAAAGACAACCGGACAAGAAAACATAAGAGAGGGATCTTATAGAGTTAAGTTCTATGGCACGACATGAGAATGATTAAGAAGGGAAACTCTATTGTCCTATATCCTCTCAACCATGGGTGTGTCGAGACTCACCACCAATGAATGAGACTCTACTATACGTGTCAATATGAGACTTTTGGAACCTAAAAGAACTTTCATAAACCTCATGCTCTGATACTATATTTTTCACGACCGGGGAACACCCCCTAGAATTAACATGGCGTACTTGATCTCTCGGAGGTCTTATACAAGAACATAGTTATCATTCATCACATTCTAATAGGTAAATATACCAAAAAATTTTAAACTTTCTTAGCACATCATATGCTAGATCATAACTTCCATTATATATAAAATATCATAATACTTAGTTAATGACTCTAGTCTCTTATTTTCATCCTAGACTCAACATCATTAGAGTACATTAGGGACACGGCCCTTAAAACATAAATCATAAGTACAATATTAAAAGACTTTACATTAGAGATAAAATTTAAGAAATCCTTGAACTTAAGGATTCCTTTCCTTGAGCTTGGGAATCACATATCAAGCTCCTCACCGTTGAAGACATCATTTAAGCATCCACAACCTACACTTTGTGTAAAAAGGTATAGAAGAATGGAGTTAGTACAAGAATGCACTAAGTATGACAACCATGAAAAAACATGCATTTAAAAGGGATATTTCACTTGAAACCATGCATCACGCCTTTTTGTGAAATCTTCATAAAACTTTGATACAATAACATTTATACAGTTCACATACTTCATATAAGCATATTCAATTTTCATCAATCATATAAAATCGTACATTGCATTAACGCATTTTAGAGTCACATTACAGTAAGCACCCCCATTTCACAGTAACCTCTGTTTTCTCTTTACAATGAACTTCTTCTTATTCTAACTTCTTGACTTTCCCAAGTACCCTCTAGTGACACTTGGTGCAATGTATAGATGATGTCCCATAACACCATCCACACTAAAGTATCACCTTAAGGTCACAAGGAAACCATACTTACAACCTTTTAAGTCAACACATACATTTATATAGGACCTTTTCATATAACAACGCACATACTTCACATTACACATAACATAAGACTTTACTCACAATCCTAATCTAAATCTACTAGTGCAATGTGAATGTGAAGCCCCATAATCCCACACATACTTAGTAAACCTATCATAAGACCACAAACATCATAACATGTACTTCATACATTAACATGACAAGCATAGACACCTTCATTCATGCCAAGAAACACCTTCATAATATAGTCATTAAGACCAATTTTATGCACATAAGGACAAGACAACTTCATATAGATCCATTTGGACTCATACCATGTATATCATCACAACAAGTAGACAATACTACAATGTTATGTATAAATACATAAACATAAGCATACACCTTAGAACACCTTCCTAGAACTTCCTAAAGAGATACTTGTGCAATGCATAGGTAAGTTCATTACTCTCACCTATCCTAAACAACTTTCCGTAGGTAATCCTAGCTAATGTCCTAGTCATTTACTTTCATTGTCCATTTTACTTTAGGTAAATTATAACCTTAACCAACACTAAGACATGGGTGTTAAACATAGAATTTGGTGTTGTAGTGACTTACACCAAAGAAGGTGCTCTTACATATCCAAGGTAGAACATTAAAACATGCTAGCATACTAAGTGAAATCACTTGCTAGATCCTATGTGGCAAGCATAGTTTATGGTACTTGGATGTACATATGGAAACCCTCTTTATGCCCATTGAGTCATTGTAGTTATAAACTTATGGAAGTATCATTCTATGCCATTTGGCTATAAGGCTAACCACCTCATAAGGACTATGGTGACCTACCTTCCTACAATGGGAAGAAACACTCCTCATCTTCAAGTTTACTCGGTGCTAAGCTAAGTTCCCTTTTATTGAAAGCCTTTATGAAATTACTTTATAAAACATAGTACTTAGGAGATTGACTCCTCGTATGCTTAGATCATATGTTATATATGAGAGTTCATCCATCTATATCATGTGAGAAACCCTTTCTCATGGACATAGCATATTCAAGCACCATATAGTTTAGGGTACTCTTGAGAACACCTTTCAAGGCCCCTCCATTAACTAGATTATTATACATGTGTGTGTATACATATACGTGAGCAATCCTTTCACATAACATATTAAGGCCACACATGTTGATACATCAATGCATAAATGTATATTATGAGAAATACTTTCATATAAAAACATTAAAACACTATGCACATTCATAGTTCATCATATCATACACTTAACATCATTGCATATAAGTCATATTGATAACATGTTCATTCATTCCTATTCATGTAATTAGAAGACCAAACCTGAAAACTATCATATCAAGGTACACATGTGCAATGCATAGACAAGGTTCCATACCCTTTCCCATACGAGTACACCTATCAAGTCATCCTCATGAATGATACATCACATAACATCCTATAAGGATAACATAGCATAACACACATTTATTCAAGACTTACAAAAAATCATTATAGTAAACTCTAGTCATTAAGCACCTATATTAACTTTACTTCACATAGAACATTATAAGACATTTATCATAGGCAGCACATATACAAGACCCTAACATAACCCTTCACATGCTTATAACATTAGCAATCCAACCTAGATCATAGCTAGAATAAGAAATGAGGCATAGGCTTCACATAGGGTGATTATCACCACCACACATTCATAATAAAATTTCCTCCAAGGACCTGATCACATTATATATTGTCAATAAAGTAAACACCGTCACCATAAGTGGACCATACCACACAATGCCATACAAAGCTTCATCAACTACAAATTCTATAGAAAAGTAGAGGGGAAGAGACATACTTACCAATTCATCGACCTTTGATCATCATTGATCAATACACCTTTTTCATCAAAAATTATAGTATAGGGAAGTATCTAAATGTACTTTAACATAAATTGAATCATGCATAAGCCACAACAAGATCATGCTACAAGCTAGTACACTATATCTTTAATTTACCAGAAAGTAGAGAGACATAGATCATTAAACAATTTCCCTTGCCTTAATCATCAACCATAATTCATCAACAATATAAATGTAGGGCAGTAGATAAAGAGATAGTAATCTAAGCTAAATCATTCTTCATCTATCCTAGAATTGAGATCACATCATGTACATAGCATTATCAATCTATAGGCTAGAAGAACCTAGATCAATCCTTATCGATTCGATCGTATCAAATCACATTGGATCAATTACACCTAATTTATAATCACATTACCATGTAGGCAGTAGCTAAGACAGTTCACCATGATCGAGTCACATAACAATCATTCTAGCATCAAGATCACAAGTTACAACATTATAGACTAGCCTTATTCAAACCTTAAAACCTTGATCCTCATGGATCACTCATCAACAATTCATCATCAATACACATACTAGGAATTAGATATAAGCATTTTAACATAATTGAATCATAATTTGATTTACATAAGATCAAGATCACAAACCCGATGCAAAGGCTATATCGAGATTTTGGAAGAGATCATGAGTTCAACATGGAATTGGATTGAAAATTGCGTTCGAATCAGTAGCTAATCATTAATTCACTAACATTATTCTTTTTAAATCAATTTGAGAAAGAACCCATGGCTAGATTGAAGAAGAAGAAGTTTGATCATGAACTTGTATTGAAAACATTGAAAGGAACTCTCTAGGTGAAAGGTTATCTAGAGATGAAGGATCACCAAACCTCATTATAGAATAAAGCCACAAAAACTTGATAAAGAAACCATCATAATCCAATCTACAAGTTGTTCTCGAGCTTCATCTCCGATGGAGGTTTTTAGAGAGGATATTTTGGGAGAGGGAAGTCTAATTTTGAATTGAGGATTGGGAAGGGGTTGTCACATTTTTAATCAATTAAATACACCCATAAATAACCAAATAAACCAACTAGGGTCAGTTTAGGACGTGGGGTGAATTTCCCATTCACCCCTTTAATGAAATAGTGCGTGCATGGCAATTGCAAACTGCATCGACGGTCAGCAGTTGACGGGGCGTCGTCTGGTCGACGAGCCATCCTTCTCCTCGGTCGTTTGCGACTGCACCTCCTTTCTGGAGGTCTGAGATCACACTTCTAAGTGTTGAATGATGCCTCCCATCGATGGTTCATTGATTGAGAAATGGGGCGTCCATTGAGGGCTCGTCAATTGACACTGCCAAGGCAGTGCCTCAACAGGCTTTGGGTCCTCCTTGAGGGCCTCTTGCGGGACCCTTAGGGAGTCGTACATGGACTTTTCCAATGTAAATATATACCTTAACAGGTCAAGGAACTTCCACATCAGTCTCACCCAAAACAAACACTCGTAACACCTTCAAACATTCTAGGCACACTCAAGACACACATGCACGTTGCAAGGGCTAACTTTTGAACGTCTTGGACGTTCTTGGACGTTTAACTTCCAAATGACTTCAAATCATACACGTATACTTTAAAAAACTTAACTAACACATTAAAAAGCTTATAGGCACATGTGAGGCTCTATACACCCTAACTCATTTTGGGGGTCTTACAACATCATATACTACAAACATCACTTCCATTTATATAAAATATCATAAGTACATAGTTAGACTCTAAGTCTCTTTAGTCATATTAGACTCAACATAAAAAGAATATATTAAGGACACGAGCCTTAAAAACATAAAATAACATCTAAGCTATTGAATAAACTTTAAGATTAACTTGATATAGGAAATCCTTGAATCTTAAGGATCCCTTTCTTTGAACTTGCACTACACCATTTTAGGCCTATGACCACACTAAATCTGGACAACGCTTGTAAAGTGTTGCCTAAAATACTTTTGGGGACGCTTTTAAAGTGTAGCCTAAAATACTTTTGGGGACGCTTTTAAAGTGTAGCCCAAGTTTTTAACTTTTAGCTACAATAATATTAGCAACACTTCTAAAGTGTAATCTTTAATGGCATAAGCTACACTTTATAAGTGTTGTTATAATTGGCAACAACTATTTATATAAATGACCACACTTTTAAAGTGTCATATTTTTATAATTACAAAAACAACACAGTATAAATGTGGCCTTAGTGTTTTCACTAAAATTTTATATTCCCTCCAACATTTTTAACATTAAAACTTGTTCCCTCCCATTTTTATTGGGCAAAAATAATAAAACATTAAAACTTATTTTCAGCTAAAAGAAAAAACTTCACCTAACGTGTTCCATTTCCCTCAAACTTCAGCTAACGTTTCCAATCCTCTCAAACTTCAGTGAAATATGAGATTTTCAGCTGAGGAGATGAGGAAATTGGCTCTCTCAAGAAGAACTGAAGAACACGTACGATTTCCCTCACAATTTTCCGTTAAACTTTACCTGAATAATACAATTTTCAGCTAAAGAACTGAAGAACAATATGATTATTCTCAAGAAGAACAATATGATTATTCTCAAGATATCTTGTTGAAAATTCAACAAAATGCTTTATAGATGAACTTTCCTCATGTCATAAATTTTTAGGGTTGTTGGAATGGAGTTTATAAGGTAAGAAATTCTATTTTTAAAAGTGTAAATTCTAGGTCTAGGGTTCTGATATACTTGCGTATGTTTGAAATTCCAAATTTCAACTTAGGGTTTTCATATCGTGTTGTTGATATAAATTATGTTTATTTTTCGGACTCTAGGTCGTAGTTTTATTATTAAGTATAAAATGGATGATTATCTTTGACAATCTAGTTTTTTATTCTCTTGAATGTGGAATGTACCAGCTGAAGCTAGTCGTCTTCCTTGAAAACAGAAGAGCTGAAGCTAGCAATCACTACGATTCTCTTCTCCCTAATACAGATTTCAGCAAGCGTAAGTAGCTACTCTATTAATAATGTAGTACTAAAAAGTCTTCTTGTCAATTGATTGAATTTTGGTTTTGTGCTTAGAAGAGGAGAATAAGAAGGAATTGATTACTGTGGGGTTGTTGGAATGGAACAAATTAAGAGTTACAGCTGAAATTCCAAAGTACATGAAGAAAGTGCCAAAAATCGTGAACAATAGGCATATACAGAAGCCGAGATATATGAATTTAATACTCGGAAGCATTTGAGTGAGTTAGTTTCCATCGTTAATGCCTTGTTTTAACTTCTGATATAAACTCCTCTAACCTAATTCCAATGTACATTGTAGAATTGTAGTATCAACTATCAATTACTTGAACTTCCCTGTTATGGTCTCAATATGTATGATAGTCTTATTGTTCTCATGTTCGAGCTTGTGTGCTCTTTTAGATGTTTCAACATAGTCGTTTAATGGGAAGTTGTAAGAATATTTCAACATCCACTGCACAAATCCTCAGATCTTTACTTCCTTCGGTTACTAAACTCTTCTTATTTTCACACCATTGGTAGAATCACATGTCCAGGCTGTTGTAAAGATGGTTGTTTATGAAGTCATTTTCTATGTTTATTTTGGTGTCATTTTCTGTATATTGTTGTTATACAGTACACATCACTTGAGTAGAGATGTAATTGTTTTGTTTCTTTTCTCCCAGATTTAACGCTTTAATTTACTGAATGGGTCTAATTTTGAGTACATATATAAATAGATTTATAGTTTTCGTAAATAGATTTCATTATACTTACTTGCAGGGAGATCCTATTAGCATATATATGAAACACAGCCCCTAAGAGTTATGTTTTCCATAAAAGTACCACTTACATTGAGTTGCACAAGATCATATTATTTGGTGTAAGAGTAGTTATTTGTCTAGTGTTGCAACAACCTATCGTTTACATGGTAGAAAGTGCTATAATCTCTGGAATAACATGTGCCTCATCTAATAGAGCAAAGAACATCGCAACTGTTGCATCTGGGATAAGCTTAATCAATGTTGAAGCTGGTTCATCGATTCTCCATCGAGTAGGGAAAGACTCTCCTCCTCCGATACAAATAGAGCAGTACTGATGATACAAATGAATCTTTGGACAGATACTATGTTATTGATGGTGCAAAGAGAGCAGTTGAAGCTATATGTCTTGCTGTAGTCTCTTGCGCTGATATTTTTGCGTTTGCTGCAAGAGATGCGGTTGTATTAGTTTGTACATATCCCCTGCTAAGAAATTATTGCACTACAAGTTAGATATATATAAATGTTAATAAAATCCAAAATCAATTGTAGATGTTAGTACTAAAGTGTATACTATAACAATATTGTAACAGATGATCCCACAAGTGATATTTGTCCGTTTTAGGCCTAGTCTAGCATGTCTTTAAAATGTGTCTTTAGGATGTCTTTCTGTATATACTCAGAATCTCTCTAGTGTTCTATGATATGGATTTTCCTAGAGTGTCACAAGTACAATATTCTCAAATCTTATTGCTAGTTTTCACATTGATTGTTTGCAGCAAGCTTGAAGGGCATATGTCCTCTCAAACATAAGGCAAAAACGCAAGAATAAGCAATGATCCTTCACCAACAACATTTGATAATACTTAGGCTAATTCTCCAAAAGAAGACGGATCAATCATTGCTAACTATACCAAAAATAGAAAGCCAGGCCGACCTGACTGGAACGTTCCTAAAGGAAGAAAGGAGGGATGTATATCAAGAGATAGTGAAACAATACTGCTTCCAAAGCCTACATTCAACATTTCTCAATTCCAAGAAAGCTTTCATCAAAGAGGTCTCTTACTAGATGAGTTGGTGGCTCTCTTTGGTCAGCATAACAAATGCTCCAAAAACTTTCACGTGTTAATTTCTTGAATGGTCAGTCAACTTACATCTGATACGACTATACATTCTCTTTGGATTGCAGTTGCGCACACTCTAAGATTTAACCATTTTTCATCATTTATGGACCGCATATACAACTTCAACACCACACATGACATCGATCCTACACTACGCCCCTCATTTGCAGCAAGCTTAAAGGGCATATGTCCACTCAAAAACAGGGAAAAAACGTAGGAAAAACAATGATCCTTCACCAACAACATTTGATAATGCTCATTACATGCTAATTCTCCAAAAGAAAACGGATCATTCATTGCTGACTACACAAAAAATCAAAAGTCAGGCGGACCTTACTGGAACGTGCCTAAAGGAAGAAAAGACTGTTGAATATCAACATATGATTAGTGGTGTGTTTTATTCAGGCATGTTATTATCATATAGTAGAGAGTGTGACTCCACTGTCTTGTTTCAGGTATGTCTTCTCCTCCTCGTCTCCCTTCTTCATCTTCTTTTTCTATCGCGAGTGCATGTGTAAGGAGATTTCAGTTTTTTTTTTAAATTCTTGTTGCATTCACTCTCAGCAATTTTCTAAGAGAGGATGACATTTATTTTTCAGTTCTTGGTCGTCGTTGCTGAATTCTATTCGTTTTTCCCAGTTCTTTGTTGCAGTAGCAGGACTATTTAGTTGTTGAACTAGTTATATCACTTTAGTTGAACTATTTTTGTGGTGTTGGTTCTATACATAGGTTGGGTCTTACAAGAGGGTACTAGAGTAATCAATTTGTATTATACTTAGTTCAATTTGTATTATTATCAGGAAGGAACATCCTATGAAATATCACAGACTAAAGAAATTAGTTCTTGTTCTATTTGTTGTATGACAGTATCTCTATGCACAATATGGTCCCATTATATTTTTTAATTTCTACCTATCCAAGTATGGCATACTAAAGCTCCCATTCTAACCACTATAATATCTTTATTCCTTCTTCCTTTAATGCTTGATCTTTTGTTTGAATTAAGATGTTGCAACCTAGTGAAGTTGTCACTTAATGCAGTAGTCAAATCACTTTAAGAAAATAGGCGATGAGCAGATTCCATTTTATCAATCACATAAGTAGCATGTAATAGTTTCTTAATGAATTCCCATCTTTAACAGTTTATCTGTAAGTGTGTTCAATTTCCTCCCATTGTTTCTTTTCTTCACTTTGCATCCTATAGCATTTAGTGTGAATGACATTTCATAACATTGCCATCTTCTCTTTGATTATAGGTGTGTACTATCGCTATATGAGATTTTATCCTTCAGGCAGATTCCTTTATAGGGTAGTAATTGTTTGTTGTTCAACTTGTGTGACATACTTGATCTTTATAGATTGTTCTTGCTACACCTGATTTATAACTTGTGTATATTTATTTTAACTAGAATTCATCACAAATGTCAAAGATGTCGCAAATTACCTGAACTTCCGGGCCTCAAAAGCTGATTGTGTTTTTAAGGGGAGTTAAACATTATCAAGGGATAAAGTAAGTCTGATTCTAACCTTCCCATACAAGTCAATTTGTTTCTGGCAGCTATTTTGTTACAAGTTCAAATCATAATAATTGTTCAATTCTCCTTACTTAAGTTGATAATGCTTTTGGAATTCCGTTGATATCTGTGAAGCTTATTTTGAACAGACAGCTCACTGCCTTTTCATTTGCAAGTTGAAGCTGCTCTTTTGTACCTGGGAATGCGTCCAACTGTGTTGAGATTATGGTTAACGTACTTGATCATGGAGATTATATCCGTATTGAGTTCTTATGCTCAGATCTTGTTTAGTAAAATTATGGTTGAAGGTTTGGGTACTTTTCCCCTGGCCCTACAAGTCACCATATTAGTTTATTAAATCTTACATCCAAACCAAATTAGTTTCTAAACAAAAATTAATAAAAATCACTATTTGTTAAGAGTGCAAGCTTTGTAAATTATCATTTCCTTAATTATTGTGAAGGGTTATAATCAGTTGGACCATTGTTATACCACCATCTTTCCCCAAATAGAAATAGAAAGAAAAAGGAGATGTTCTTTAGTATGGTCTGAATATGTACTTGTCAGATGTTATCTTTGAGTGAATCAATTTTTAGTCATTGCTTGTTTTAAATTATTGAAGATATTAGTAAGAAAAATATTTTGCAATGCTCTCATAGGATAATTAACCATGACTAGTGTCGTGTGAATTTTTTTTCTTACATTTAATTTTCTTTTTGATGTGTGTGAAAATGCAGGTCATAAAATTTGAGTAGTGCCCCCAAGACAACTCAATTTGAACATTGGAGCGAATGATAGTGTTTTTGAAATATCTATTATATAGGTTTGAATACTTTGTGAAATTTATTGCTAGTACATTTGTTTTAAATATTCCTTTGTATGTACGTAGTACAAGACATTTTTTTGAAGTTTATTGTAAATCAATATATTGAACTATTTAATAGCTAATTTGATGCTTGAGATCATTTATATTATACAATTATGATATTAGTGAATCTATCCAAATAAAAATTATTATTTTTCAATCAGAAATTGTGGCTAAAAAAATATTAGACAACGTTGCCACACTTTAAAAGTGTTGCTAGAGGGTTGCCAATTGTGTGGCTTATTGAATATAAAATATAGTATGTACATTTGAAAAGGCTACACTTTATAAGTGTTCTTGTTGAAGAGTTATAAAAAGCTACATTTTTAAATTGTGGTCAATAACAAAGCAAAGGCTACACTAGAAAGTGTAGTTTTTTCAAATAAAAGTGTTGCCAAAGAGATGCTACGAAGCGTGGCCTTTGTACCTCATCGGCCACGCTTATTAAGCGTAGCTGCTATGGTAACACTTGAAAAGTGTCGCCTAAGGTCAAAGGTTACGCCCTTTTAGGCCACCCCTCAAAAAGTGTTGCCTAAAGTCAAAAAGTGTTGCCTTTTATTAAAGGCCACACTTTTTGATACTTTAAGCCACACTTTACAAGTGTGGCTGAAAGCCTAAAATGGTGTAGTGTTGGGAGATCTATCCAAGCTCTTCACTTAGGATACATCCTCTAGACATAACCACCTACACTTTATGTAAAAAGATGAAGAAGAACGGTATTAATACAAGAATGCACTAAGTATGGAAACCATTAAAAACATGCATTTAAAGAGGACATTTTGTTAGAAACCATGCCTCATGTCTTTTAGTAAAAATTCATGAACATTGATAGAATAAGTACAATATTGTTCACATACTTCATATACACAACCACAATAGTCATAGCATCTTATAAAGCCACATATTACATTTAAGGTACATTTAGCATATCATAACATTATCTTTCTTTTACCTTAACTTCTTAAATTCCAAGTAACCCTCTAGTTAAACTTGGTACAATTCATGAGTGGTGTCCCACTCCACCATCCACACTCAAGCATCACCTTAAGGCCACCAAGATGAACATTCATACAACCTTCCTTACCTCAAACATACATATTCATAGGAACAAAGCAAATTGTGAGGCTCATACTTCACATATGACCCAACATACATCATGGACCACATACATGACTCATTCCAAGACAACACACAAGTCAACACTATCAATATCATCAGAAATAGATAATAGTTAAAAAATGCATACTTGGACTTCATTTCATAATGGCATCATAAGACCTTACTCCTTACTTCGTACAACAACATGAAAAGTATGTACAACTTCATACACATTAAGTAGGACCTTCATCCTATAGTTAATAAGACCAACATTATGCATATGTAGTAAGACCTCATCATATAGACAAAATAGGACTCATACTATGCATATTATCATAACAAGTAGACCAACACTACAATGACATGCATTACAACATATACATATAGAACTCCTTCCTAGAACTCCCTTCAAAAGCTCCTTGTGCAATGCATAGGTAAGTTCCATACTCTCACCTACCCTAAGAAACTTCCCTTAGGTGATCATAGTTAGGGTTCCTTACTTTACTTCCATTGTTCATTTTACATTTGGAAATTTCACCTCAACCGTCATGAGACCTTGGGTGCTAAACATGGAATCCAGTGTCATGGAACCCCACACCGAAAGAGGTGCTCTACATTCAAAGGTAGAACATTAACATACATGCTAGCATCTAGAAATATCAACTTGCTAGGTCCTATGGGGTCAACATAATTAAGGAACTTGGAGATGTATAATTGAAACCCTTTTTATGCTAATTGGGTATTATAGTTTCACCCTCGTGAGGACTTTGGTAAACGTGCCTTCCCTTTTTGGAAGGGGCACCCCTCATCATCAAGTTCACTTGGTGCTAAGCTAAATTCCCTTTATTAAAAAAGTCATAATAAACATTACTTCATAAAAATAGGCTTTAGGAGATTAACCCCTCATATGCATAGCTCTAGGTTATAGCTGTGAATGTCCTTTCATCAACCTAGCTCATGCAAGAAAACCTTTCACATGGATATAGTATATATAAAGCATAGTCTAGTTTAGAGTATAATTGAGAAAACCTTTGAAAAGATCCTGCTTTACTACATCATCATAGCATGCTTCATTTTGAAATTCATGTGTTTGTGTGTACTTATATGTGAGAAAACCTTTCACATAAACACTTTTGGAAAACACATGTTCATACTTCATTTCATTCATGCATAAGTTTATATGTGTACATATATGAGCAAACCTTTCATATAAACACATATAGACACTACACATATTCATACTTCATCATATTATATACTTGACATCATAACATATACTTCATGTTCACAGCTTAGTCATGCATTCATAGTCATGTACATAGAGAATCATCCTAGGAACTATCCTATCAAGGTACACATGTGCAATGCATAGGCAAGGTCCCGTACACTTTCCCATACTAGTACACCTATCAAGTCATCCTAGTTAAGATACACTTTTCATACTTTCATGAACATATGCTTACGTGGATAGTAGTAGACAATGGTGCATATGAGAACTATTTTCATTAGCTACCATGAATCTATACTACTCATAGACATGCATGAGGTGTGTATGTACATTGGTCAACATGATCACATAACGGCAACAACACAACCTTGAGACAACCACCCTCTAAAGATCACAATACACATTCATGTCCCTCAAGTCATAGATAACTCACATATAGAGTACTAGGTACTATAGATCACCACATCAACACAATAGCATAGGAGACAAGACATCTTCATCATTTGACTCTAAGACTCCTAATCATGCTTAAGACCACACCTTCATGTAGGGGTTCATAGGAAGGATTCATTCATCAATAGACTTCATCAATGTCAAACGTATAGACCACCTAACCCTAACATCTTCATTCACATATAGAAATCATCATCAATATACCTAGAACATGATACGAGCATTGGAGACTAGGCATATAACTTCGCATTGTGTGATCATCATAACCACACATTCATAATATAATTTTCTTCAAGGCCATGATCACATCACATAAAGAATGACAAGAAATTAAACATCGCCACCATAAGTGGGTCATACCACACAATGTCATTCAAGGCCAATTCTACTACCAATTCTATACAAAGTAGAGCAAGTAGGGCAGTCTTACCAATCTTCAAAGCTTTGATCAAAATTGATCAATTCCCAATAATTGTTAATCAATTCATATAGAAAACAGTAACTGTAAGAAAATTAACATAATGGAATCATGAATCCATCATCATCTAATCAAGATCACAATACCCATATTATAGGCTAAATTGAGCATTTTAGGAGGATCATGAGTTCTTCATGAAATTGGATTTAAATCCATCTTAAAAACAGTAGCTAATCATCAATTCAGAATGCTTTTGAATCGATTTGACAATGATCCCATGGCTAGATTGAAAGATCACAATTTTGATCATGAAAACTTCTTTGAAAACCTTTGAAGGAACTCGTTAAATAATTGTTTAAATAAGGAAGAAGGATTACCATACCTTAATAGAAGAAAAGCCCACAGATTTGGAGAAGAAACTACTTCAAAATTCATCTTCTAGCTTGAGCTTGAGTTTTCCCTCCAATGGAGGTTTTGAGAGGATTTGGAAGAGAAAAGGGTTTTAGGTTTCTGATTTCTCATTGGGTATTGGGGTTTTAACTTGGTAAAGGGTTTAATAAGTCATAAAAATAGTTTATAACCGACTCCCAAAGTTACAAAAACACCCCCGTACTTTTTGGAACTTTTAGACATGTCAAATTTGACTTGAAAACGAAGCAACCGAATCTTTGAAGTGGTTGCGCGTCGCGGAGGCAGCTCCTAATTTTTCCTCACGAGATTTTTGTGGAAGTGAGACTTATGTAGGGCATTTGACGCACATGAATTTTAAGTTCCAGGCGCACGACGTGTAAGGACCTCCAGATCTTGGTGCTGCACGCTGCCTTTGGCAGCTTCCTTGTCCAACGTTTGAGTCCTTCTCGGGGGCTCTTCGAGTGGTCCTCGGGGAGTCATACCCAAACATTTTGACACTAAACATGTTTATTAAGGTACTAGGGTTACCTATACTTTTTTTACACTCCAACTAACACGTAAAAACAAGGAAAACTTACAAGGACACACTGGCACGTCTAAAGGCTAACTTACGAACGCCTTGGTCGTTCTTGGATGTTTGACCTCCAAGCCTCTTGAAATCAACTATACATGTTGTAAAACACTTTATTAACATGTTATTAATCTTTTAAGGAACATGTGAGTCTCTATATGCCTTAGTTCATTTTGAGGGTCTTTACAGTGTTTAAATACTCCCCCCTTGGGAACATTCGTCAACGAATGACATCTTAAACCTTCATACTAAAACGCCATGACTCAAGACTAGCAGACCATCGTGTATGCGTTATTTCTAAATTCACACACCCAACCAAGGAACTTTGATTCCCTGCTAGACATACAAAATGCAACTCAAAATGCATGTAACAAACATGTTACTCATTTCCAAGGAGAGTCTAACATCTCCTAGCTACAACTTGCTCAACATAGACTCATTAAGTCTAAAATGCACATTGACTCAAGATGCTATAACAAGAGACAAATTCATGCAACTAGCTCAATTTTAACAAGGCCTACACACCTTAATAAACATACATAACTAGGTCATAGCAACACATAATCATATAAAGACCTTGTGGAAATGGATCACTATACCCCACTTGGGAGTAAGCCCACAAATGTCTTTCTAACCAACATTCATCATAGCAAGGACAACATCAAGTCTAACAAAGAAAGTCATGAAAACATGAAATCTGGAAATTTTCATAAATAGCAAAAGAAGCACATACCGCAAAGGGACACAAAGAGATCACCCTTGGATTGGAGAGGATAGAACCTATTCCTCTTGGGAGGACCATCTTCCACATCACTAGCATCAACTTGCTTGCGTTCCCTCACATTAGCCTTTTCCTTAGGGCAATCCTTCTTTATGTGGAAACTCTCACCACACCCATAACAACTATCTCTACCAGCCAAAAACCAACCCTCATGCCTCTTACCACACCTAGAACAAGTAGGACATAGGGATTCACTTTAAATTAGAATATTGTATTTTCCAACTTAGATTTCTTAGTTAAAGGAACCACTTATTTAATAACAAATTGACGAACTCCGCCCATATGGTGATAGATTTTGTTGGCAAGTTGTGGTGCCAAGTTCGTGTTACTATATGAGGGAGTAATAGAATACCTCTAGTCTATAGCGTCATTATAGTGTATGTTAATGTTTTCAATCACCAGAAAATTAAACATGAATAGAAGAAGTTTTACATATTACTACACTAATAACATGTAACACACGAAAACCTTATGAATTTTACAACTGTGTTAAACTTTAATACCTCAATAGAAAATTTAGATACTCATAAGAAAGTGTAACACTGAGAACAATAATTTTTTGTAATTAGTAAAAACTACTTTGAATGTCAACCCTTGAAAGAATAAAGCTTAAGTAATTCAGGTCCCCTTAAAGTTGTCCGCATAATTCACCTAAACACATCAACTAAGTGTTGTACCTATTGAACATCAATGCCCCTTAAATAGATTCTTGTTTGACATTTTTCTTGCACTCAACCAAACATATAAGATGTGTGTAATACACTTGCCGTGACATGAAAAAATGATGAATTAAGTGATGACATGTGGCTTTTATGTCCAAAAACTTATTTACAAATGAAATTCAAGAAAACAACTATTTTAGTCTATATAACTAATTAAAAACATTATAAATGATGTTTGTTAAAAAGTCCACCCACGACAACCCCTCTTTTTCCTCTCAAATAGATCCCAACTGTAGCATCCTCAACACAACAATCCCTCCCTCACTCTATTTTTCAGATGTAATCTTCTTCTCTCCATCTAGTTTTTTATGAGAAAGATGAATAAGGCTTCCCCGGAAAATTATAAATTTCCATCCCCATGGACGGAAAGTATGAAATAACATGACATATTTTTCTGAATTTCATAGATTATGTTTTTTGGGGTTGAAGAACTCTTCGTTTTTTTAACTATCAGTTTAATTAATTGATTTGATTCTTCATTTTTGGATTATATAGAAATTGTTGGGTTTTAAAGGTGTGAATAGAAAATGAAGGGTTGTGAATCTCCTGAAGGGTTGTCACTTTGTTTGAGAGTTATGACCTTTATGAAAGATTGTGTCCTTACCGTTTGAAAGGTTGTGTCTTTTCCAAAGTATTGTGACCTTTTTGGAAATTTGTCTTCTTTCCGAAGCGTTGTGACTTTTACCTAAGTTTCTTACAAACTAAAATAGATCAATCGTGTCTGCGTGTGTGATTCATTGCTGTCATTTTGAGTTCGTTAAAATTATTGATGTTTGAGGTACAACTACTTCTTTAATGGTTAATCTGTTTTACCTTGGGAGGAATTAATATGTAACCTCAGGTACTTGAGGGGATTAAATTTCATAAGGACATACAATGAGTTCTGTGGACTCGGATAGTTCTTTGTATTTTTATTTTCATCTTTTATTTCTTTTGGTTTGCTAATCTAAATACAGGACATAACAAGCTGAAGAAATTTATTATTTATGGTATTTTCTGTGGTAAGGAAATAACTTCTATTTTCTATATTCTTTTTGTTGGAAAGAAGTAGAAGAAAAAAAAATGAGAAGCATATTATCATATGATAAAAGAGATTTGACATGAATTAGTACTACTTTAATTTGTTTGAGTATATTTTTGTAGTAAGTTTTTCTTGGATGGGTATGATTAATTTTATTTTCTTCCCATGTGCACTTAAGCGTTGCACCCCTTCAGTTTTCTTTCAATGAGAAAGTTATTTTAAGCATAAAGGTTTGGATGAACACTTAAATGAACATATGTTGTCTCCTAACAATATTTGAACATCAGTTTAGTTTCTCATTGCAATCCAATGTTTTCTAAGGAAAATTGGAATATGATGAAAATTGGGAAAGAAAAAAATAATTTTCTAGAAAAGTGACTTGCATTGAATCATTCCTGACAGATAGAATTGAGTTAATGAGAGGAAAAATCAGGTTCTATTTTTGTTTCCTTGATTATTATTTTTTTTATTCTTTATTAAGTTATGATATTTATTTCATAAATGTTAGGATAGATTCTCATTATGTGATGATCTCTGAATATATCTTTATTATTATTAATATGTATTCTGTTCAGTGGAGAGGGAATTTTTTTTTTGGTAGTTTTCTACTCCATGTGAAATTTTATTGTGTCTTACTTTCGGAGACTACAATCTTCTACTTTTTTACACCGTTAGTATGAAGATATAAGAACTTCGTGAACGAATCAAATTGTGCATTGTAGTTCGAAGAATATGAAAACTTTACCAATTGTTAAATACTCCGTTTGAATGAATATTCTGACTTGAAGAGTACAAAATCTTCATCAAGAATATTAAGGCTAAAGGATTCGAAAAAGATAAAATCTTCTTCGTTAGCTAGAAATAATGTTGTATTTTGAGGTTATTGGAGATTAAAACCTTTTTATTTTACTACTCTGTTTGAATATGAAACTGATTAGAAGAATATAAAATGTTCATCAGAAATCCAGATTCATCCGGTTAATGATTAGAAGAATATAAAAATATCATCGTTATACTAGAAACAAGTTGTATAAATATTGAATCTTTATTGTTACTATTTAAATTACTAAGTGGTCTGTCTAATTGTGACAGAAAGGGAAAAAAACACTAGTGACAGAAAATTAGTGATTTTTGTGCGTGTGATAGGTGTTTCTATGGATTAAATCTCATAAAGAAGGCTTCGTGTTGCCAATGTGTATTTGATGTACAATTTGAAAGCATGGAAAAAATATGAGAAATAATTTCAAATACTTGAAAAATAATTTCGAGAACATATTTAAAATGTGGGAGTTCTTTACTTGTGATAAAGACAAAACAGACTTACTATCTAATTAAAATTTGAAAGAACAAGATATAAAATATAATGATATTCTTGTATTATGTTAGACCCACAAAAATCTTGGAGTGTATTTGATATTGTGATCGTTGACTCTCTCTTTACTAGTATATATGATATGACTAGTATAAAACCACAAAATTATATTACTCGTTCGAAAGATTGTATTCCTTGATGAAAAAATATCACTTAAAATATTGTGATTTTTCATGAAAAGATATGTTTATTAAAATAACATTATTTGTATAGACATGAACATTGGTGAAAAATGGTCTTTTATGTTTTTTTTTGTAAAACAAATATTTGGGTCATATTGCCCTTATTGGACCTATAAGACTACCGTCATGGGACAAAATATTTGTAAGAAAAAGTAACCTCACGAAAGGTCTTTTCAAACTCAGTGTTTCTATCTGTCTTACTTTCTTGAATCAAAGTGTTTGTGACTTGAATGCTTCAGACATGTCAATTACAAAGCCTTGAAAAAACTGATCAACTTACAAGTGTTTCCTAACTTCTAGTGCAATGCAACAACTCGTTAGGTCGTTTTGAGTACTAGAACTTTTTATTTCATAAAAGACTCTTTCGCTAGATTTTAAAAGGATTTTTGCTATTCGTAACTACAATTATTAAGTTAGTGGGATATTTTAAATAATTAATTTTATTAATTGGTGGTTGATGGGTCAAGTCCATATATAGTATATGTTAAGTTAATCACTTTTAATACCCAATTATTTATTAAAGAAAAAAGTAAACATAAAGAAAGAAACAAAGAGTATAAACCTAAACTCATCCGTATATGGAGCCGCCGACGAGAACAATTGTTCAGGTAATAATTTTAATCATGATTTTGCTGCAATTTGTTATATCTTTCCTAATTGATTAGTAGTTATATTATTAGTATTGTTAAGATGCTGGTTGGGAAAGGGAATTAAAGAAGTGAATTTGAAACGGAAAAGAATTAAAATTTTGAAATAGAGTATAAGTTTATCATCAGTGCATGCAACCATTAGATAATAATTAGGGGAAACCAATGGGGATTTGAATGAGATTTAGAGGTTATCTATTAATATGCTACACATGATTTTATTTTTATATATTGGAGATAATTTTTTTTATAGATAATAAAGAGTACAAGTCATTGTTTAATGAGGTGTTGGCAGAAGAACTTGTCAGGTTCCATTTTAAATTTAAGGTTTGGATTTTGTCTTGTCGAGGAGTTAATTTCATGAACCTGGTGGCAGGAACGGTGATGTAAAGGAGTTGGGTGATTGGTTGTTAATTGTCTTCCACTGGTTCGTAACCAGTGGCTTCCATCTTTATATGTTAATATTTTGTTCTCTCACTATAGATTATATTTTGATATATTGAGATAGGTAATTAAATATTCGATGTATTGAATTATTTAATTCTTTATATTGGATAGGTTAAGACTTACCCTTAAGTTTGAACTTTAGGAAATTGATTTATAAATTAGGTGAGTCATTGATCTAGGCTAGACATAGAATAATATGAGTGTTCATAAATCCGTTAACTTAAAAATATTGTATACTTGATAGATTGGAACGTTTCGAACGTTTCGAGACATTGAGGAAAGGAAAATCATTGTGTCTTAGCTTGCTTGATTTTGGTTCTTCGGTGGAGGTAGGTTATGGTTTATTCTATTTGATAGATAAACTCTTAATAGTGATTGATATGCATTGAATGATACTGTGAAATTCTCTATGTACTTGATTGTGTGATTCTGTATCTTGGATGTATGGTTTGTGATTGGTCTAAATTCTTGAGACCATGAAATTTATGATCTTGAACCCTCTCTATCGAAGTGATGCCTTGAATAAAGAATGCTTGATAAAATATAGCTAATGAATTCAAAGTAGTGATAACAATTAATAAATTAATGATATTATTGTATCGGAGTGACACATTTCGACACAGTATTCTTGGATCGGAGTGTCACGTTCTGACATGGTATTATTGGATCGGACTGTCACGTTACGATACGATATTATTGGATCGGAGTGTCACGTTCCGACACGGTATAATCGGATCGGAGTGTCACGTTCCTACACGGTAACATTAATGGAAAAATTTATTGAATTAACTTAACATACTCAATCTCAAAGAACCCATTTCCCAAATGAGCGTGGTGTGGAGGCATGAGTCCCCATATGTGTACTAGATATTATGAGTGATTGTCTACTGGCTTCCATTGTCACTTGTTCATGTTGTTTGTTGCTTGCTGCCGGTTAAGTTTCATAGTTAATTTTATACTATTATTCATTGTATATTGATTTCTATTTTGGGTTGGCCGATGATACCTACTCAGTACATGTTGCCCCATACTAAGCCCTACTTGTGTTTTCATTTGTTTACTTTTATGGAGTGCAGTGAATGTACCAGCGACTTCGACTCACCTTCAGCTCTAGCCAGTCTCAAGCATATCAGGTTCCAAATTGAGCTACTCATTCAAGCTCGTGTTGGATTTTCTTGGTCATGACATGATGTCCTTAGTTTTTGGACATACACTATTTTATTTAATTATTTTGGTGTCTTTGATACTCTTAGACTTAGTATTTGAAAATTAGATGTCCTTAATGTGATGACTTACAGGTTTTGGGAATGACATATAGTAGATTATAATAGATTTGTGTTTATTATATTAATGAGATTTAAGCTTCCGCATTATGGTTAGTAATTTGTAATGTGCATGATTTATATATGGTGGGGTTGAATTCATTGGTTCGCCCACCTAGGAGGTTAAGTGTGGGTATCACTCACGACTCGATTTGGGTCGTGACATGCAACAAATCAAAATTTCAAGTATGTTTTGTTGAAAGGAAATTCAAATCCCTTAAATTGATTTATACAGACATTTGTGATATGAAGTTAACACTATGTTGTAGTGAAAAAAAATGTTTCATAGATTTTATCGAAAATTTCACTATATACTATTATGTCTATTTGATGAATGATTAAGATGAAGCAATATAAACATATAAGCAATATAAAACTGAAGTTGAAAATCAGTTGGATAAAAATATTGTCATGATTAGAAGTCAGAGATGTGGAGAATATGAATATTCTTTTACAGAAATATATTTGGAAACTAGAATCATCCATTAAATTACTGCACATACTCACCTCAATCTAATGAAATTGTTGACAAGGAAAAAACCAAACTTTGAAGGAAATATTAAATGTCTTACTTATAACTACAGGTTTACCACAAAATTTGTGGGGTAATGCTATCATTATAGCAAAAGAGAACAAAAAAAAAAATTGTACATTCAGAAAGAGAGAAACAAAAAAAAGTTTTATTTGTTAATAATGGAGCAACAAACAGAAAACTTTTGTTTGTTATGAAAAGGAGCAAAAAAAAGTCTTATCAGACTTATTTGTATCCTGATAGAAAATTGTTTGTCATCCCTTAAAGTATAGACAAGCAATAACTCTTGAAAGGTAGTGATCTAAAAATTTTCAATACAGTCTATTCCATATGAGAAATGGAAATGAGGGAACTATTCCCAAACAGGTCAAAATATGACCCAAGAATATGGATTGTATGTTCATTGGATATGCTACAAATAGTAAATCATGTTGATTTATAGTTCATAAGTCCGAACCATCGGATAGTCAAGTAAAGAGTATAAACGACCTTGGAAAGAACCAAATGAGAATATGCTTAAAAAGGAGATTCTGAGGCATAGTAAATGTCAATGGACAAATTACTTCCTCCGAGTTTTATTTTGTAATTTTCTTCTTGAAATGAGACCATGTAGTCAAAAAAGATATTTGAAAAGAGTCTGTCAATAGTAAGATGGATTCAATCTTGAGTAACCATAGTGGATAGTTGGCTGATCTTCCTCCAGGATATAAACTTTTGGGTTCAAAGTGGATCTACAAAAGAAGAAAAAAATTGATGAAACTATTGACAAATACAAAGCAAGACTTGTTGTCATAGGCTTTAGACAATAACGAATTCTTGATTATTATAACATATAATAACGCCTCTAACTAGGATTACATCAATTCAGATGTTAATTGCGCTAGTTGCGAATTTGTCAAAATGTATGTAAAAATATTTTTTTGGATGAAGAAATTTACATGGAACACCCTAAGGGCTTTTTGGTTCCTGGTAAAAAAAAGTGTAAACTTGTTAAGTCACTTTATGGACTAAAAACAAGTGCCCAAATAATGACATGCGAAGTTTGATCAAATTATATCGGCAAATGAATTCTAGATCAATGAATGTGATAAATGTTCTACATTAAAGACATTTCCAATTGTGGATTTCAATATTTACTAGACACCAATAAATGTGAGCTTTTTACTTTAAAGGATGAAGGAAAAAGACAATTGGATTATGCTAGATTATTGAGAAGTACGATATATATCATGAAGTCTACGCGATCAGATATAGCATGTGATATTAGTAAACTGACTCGGTTCACAAGTAATCTCAATCAAACACATTGGATGAAAATCGAAAGAGTTTTGGAGTATTTAAGACATACTTAAAACAATTGTTTTGCATTATAACAAATATTCAAAAGTATAGGAAGAATATAGTGATGCAAATTGATCACCAGGTCAAATGAAGTAAAATCCACGAGTGGATATGAATTTACTTTTGGTGGAGGAGCAGTCTCTTGGAAATCTTTCAAACAGAAATGTATCGCTCGCTCTACTATAAAATATGAGTTTATCACTCTAGATAAGGCCGGTGAAGAAGTTGAATGACTCCAAAATTTCTTGAAAGATTTTTGGCCCTAACCTTTAGCTCTAGTATGCATATATTGTGAGAGTTAATTAGCAATAGGTAGGGCCTAGAGCATGATGTATAACCAAAGACTCGTCATATATGATGTTGAAATAATATCGTTAGAGAACTACTCTGTAGTAGAATTATCATAATTGACCATGTTAAGTCTTGGATAATGTGTCGTATCCACTTATAAAAGGCCTAACTAGAGAGGGAGATGATAGATTATCAAAGGGAATGAGACTATTGCCAAGGAAAAGTCATTGTGGTCGTAACTCGTAACTCTACCTAGAAGACTGGAGATCCCAAGTTCTAGGATAAAGGACATCAAACTAAGCCATTAATGATGGTTCAACATTGTTAAAATATTATTTTTCATGGTCCATTCTCATGATAAGACAATGATCTGTCAAAAGGATAAAGGCATTATGACTTTTTAATGATTTATAAGTTTGATACAGGGTATATCAAATGGTGTATCTACGGGATAACATATTTAGAAATCACTTATATAAGTGTGAAGTGTAAGCCGCTTCAAGGAGAATCTGGCAATGCTTGTTCTCTAACCACTTATTAACCAAGATGTGCTCATGGCCGAAAAGAACAAAACAATGAGAATCAAAAACAATTCAAGGGTTGATTGTGTGACTTATGTTTTCTAGGTATACACCAAAGCTCAATCGTTCAAAGATATCAAATCTGTCGATTGGCTGAGTATATCCGAAA
The DNA here is from genome assembly GCA_016801875.1 of Solanum sitiens. Taxonomy (NCBI): domain Eukaryota; kingdom Viridiplantae; phylum Streptophyta; class Magnoliopsida; order Solanales; family Solanaceae; genus Solanum; species Solanum sitiens. The sequence goes on along the minus strand of JABWTJ010000826.1, from coordinate 339,847 downwards.
TATGTTCACTGCGGAAAGTTTAAAGGGAAACCTACTTATCAAGATGCGATTAACCCTTACTTACAAATCACACAGTTTTTCATGCATATGTTTTTAAAAAATAGTCATTCCCTATTCATGGGGAATTGTTGGGTTTTAAAGGTGTGAACATAAAATGAAGGGTTGTGACTCTCCTGAAGGGTTGTAAATTTGCCGGAGGGTAGTGACCTTTATGAAATATTTTATCCTTTCTAAAGGGTTGTGACCGTTTGAAAGGTTGTGCCTTTTTCAAAGTGTTCTGACCTTGTTGGAAATTTTTCTTCTTTCCTAAGCGTTGTGACCTTTACCCTTTGTTGGCTATAAATAGAGAGGTTGTCTCTCATTTTTCAGTATCAAATTCTTCCCTTCTTATGCATACATTTCTTACAAAAATAAAATCGATCGATCGTGTCTGTGTGTGTGACTCGTTATTGTCATTTTGAGTTTGTTGAAATTATTGAAGTTTGAGGTACCGCTACTTATTTAATGGTTAATCCGTTTTATCTTGAAAGGAATTAAGTTGTAACCTCGGGTACTTGAGGGGATTAAATTTCTTAAGAACACAGTGAGTTCTGCAGACTTGGATAGTTCTTTGTGTTTTTCTTTTCATTTGTTATTTCTTCTGGTTTGCTAATCTAAATATAGTTCTCAAATAAGATTTTTTCTTTTATTTGGAGAGACATGAAAAATTTGTACTAGCTTTAAAATATAAGTGGTGGGTTTTGCAGTTGTTGTAACGATAGAGCGGTGAAAATAAGTTGATGATAAATGGTGGTAAAATTAAGATATGAGAAAATAAGTTGATGATGGATGGTGTTAAAATTAAGATAGGAGAAGATGGTCAAAAATGCAAAAAAAAAACTATATTGCAAATCAATTATGGTAAGGGTGTTTAAAAGAAAACAATGGTGGTAAGGGGAGTAAGAAATGTCAAAAGAAAAGAGAGAGAGAGAGAGAGAGGAGAGTAGGGGAGATGGTGATAGGGACGACAGTGGCGATATTGCCGGAAATTGGTGGTGTTGGAAAATGTCTTATGGCTAAAGAATAAGGATACTAAAAATAACTAAAAATATGTCTCTCACATGCTCCAGTATATGTTTATTGCAACTTCATTGCCATGTCAACGAAAAGTGTTCAATAGATACTCATTTTGAATAGTAAAAGTTTCAACTGGTAAATGTCGTGTTGAGGTGTTTAAGCTTTAAAGGGCCGTGGATGACTTAAGGCCAAGAATAATGATATTCTTCATTCAAGAAACTAGAAAGAGAAAAATCTTGGAACTTGTTTAAAAGGTGAGACAGAATCTAATGCTAAACTATATAATCGACTTCCCTTATAAGAAACCTTATATGTCTATTTATAATGATACAAAAACACGAAACCCTAAAAATAATAAATTGTTCCAATGATATGATCCATGAGCCAATATACAATTGTTGATTGACTTGTAGGTCATGGAATTCCTTAAACTAGCAATTGATGCATTGACCATTAGAAGAGTCCTTATAGGATTCTCTCCTTTGGTACAACTTAACTTATTGTCTAGCCATAAATAGCCTACTGGCGTAAACTTGTTCCTATTATTTGGGTGAGCCTGGTTCTCATTAAGCTTTTTATATTCAACTAAATACTAGACATGGATCAGATATTTTAACATAGGCTTCCCACCAAAAAACAAACATCGTTGTTAGATATTGCAATGGGCAGATGGTATGGAGTGTGGCACTCATAAACAAGGTGGCATAAGGGAGATTTTTATGTGGGATGGAGACTATAAATATTTGTTTAAATTCATAAGCAAGACAAGGTGGAAGGTGTCTTAAATGTGAAATAAAGTAAATTCATATTGTATAGGATGAGTCTTTTAGGATTCTTTCATTGTCGTACCTTGCTTGATACTTTCAATAGATCCTCCACGTATTTACTTGCCATAAGTGATGTGTTGCATGAACTTGGTGCACCTATGATGTTATTTATACTACTAATGAACTTTGACTGAGCATGATTCTCACATATTATTTTTCATTTTCACAGCATCTTCATTGGACAAGTACTTGCTTAAGACCCATGCATAAGAACATTTGTCTAATCCTAAAAAATGCTATATAAATAAGCTATGTCTCTTAAGATATACTATATTGGTCCTGAAACTGAACTTCTAATTCTATTAACATAAATTCGATAAGACTAAGTTATGTAATTCAAACTTGGGGGCTATAATTTCTCTCAAGACTTAATATTCTAAAACTGAGCTTATGATTCCTTTAACATAAGATCGCTAAAATTGAGTAGCTTATGGGCTTGAATTTCTCAAGAAATAATATTATGAAACTTAACTAATGTTTTTTAGGAAAATAAGACATAACTTTTACCTTGTAAATTTAGCCTTGAGAAGTTTTTTTCCTTGCGATTTTGTTTATATAAAGAGTATTTTCAGCAAATTTTTATTACGTATTGTTTAGAAAGTTATCCAACAATTAAAGACCACCAATTTGAGGTATTAAATAAAAGATCACATCCAAAAGGGGGTATTCGTGCAATAACCTAAAACTTTCAAGATTCAGACCAATTTTTGGGGGAAATTTCACTTCAACTCATAAAACTTCATGTATTTTTTTTTAAGTCCAATGCCTATTCCACCACAACATCATGTTCCAAAAATCACTTCATCAAAAACTCAAATCTTAAAATTTAGAGTTTTAACTTCAAATTATATGGACAAATAAGAGCCAAGTATTATAGAATATTTATATGACTAGATTTCCATTTAAGATAATTATAAATGGGTTTTATGTGTTTATATATATATATATATATATATCCAAAACATTATAGGGTGAGTAGTAGGGGTTCATGGATGATGGAGGTGGAATGGGAAAGGGGTAGGGGTTTATGGCCTTGAGTGAATGGAGAGGAGATACTGAATATATTTCACTTGCAAATTTTATTTCCTAGATTTTAATACAACAAGGTTACCTATAAGAAAATAATTGTTGATTTTATATATAATTTCAATAGAATATAATAGAATTAAGTTAATATAGGATGACTTTAAGTAATTTTCTATGGTTGATAATGTGATCAAATAATAAGTAACTAATGATGTTCAACTTTTTGTGTTCTTTTTTGAGAAATCTCAAAATGTATCTCTTTATTGTTTATTTACTGTAAATTGGAAGAGTCCTCATAGATTAGGTGTAAGGCTTATCAATTGGAGGTTAGGTTTATGTTCCCCTCCTTTATTTTTTTTTATTAATATAATTAATATATGAGTTTAGTTGGGGTTAGTGTTTGATGTTTGATATGATAGTTTCAAATTTTGATTTCCCTAACCGATAACTGAGAGTATGTATATAATACATAACACTCAAAGTTTGGTTCGGTAAATAATAAACTTTGGTACGATAAATAAAACATTGATATAGTAATTCAGTAATTATGTGTTGAAGAAGAAGTTATTTTTTGCAAGATGAATAATTTGTCCAACATTTCAAATGTTATATTTTAGAGAAATCACGTATTGATGTTAAATCTCTAAAATCGATCGCAATTGCATTCTTTAATATATGGAATCATTATATTATATTTCTATGCATATAATAGGATAAATAGTAATAACTAATTGTCACGACCAAAAGTACACGTTAGAGGCCCTATACAAGTCACATGCATATTGTATTGACGTCAAGGTCATTTATGTATTTATGCCTCATGTTCATCGTCTAGATCATTCCTATAGACACATCAAGTTAATTGTGACTTGTTGCGATTGACAGTTCGGTCACCCAATCATTCATGTAGTTTTTGTGTGATTTTAGTGTTTTTGGAGACTTTGAACCTTGAACAGTCAGTTTTGATATAAAGTTAAGGAAAATGACCTTAGAATAAAATTCTAATGATTCTATTAGCTCCTCAGGGTCATATTAGGCTTGTAGCATGGTCAGATTGACTCATGATCCTATTAGTGTGAGTATGTACGATTAGACATTTAAACATTCAAGTTAAGGTTTGTGTTTGACATTATTCAACATTAATGCCATGACTTGAGCCTATAATCTGGACATCGACGGCACTCGAGAACTATTGATGGTCTGCCATTGAACCCTTGTCCTAGGTGACTACAAGTGGAAGACTAACTCAAGCATAAAAGACTTTAAAAGTGAATAAAAGTAAATTGAACTCAATTACAAATATTTAACTCAAATGAATAACTTTGCATAAAAATAATATATTCAACTCGCCATAAAATATACAACTTAAATATTCAACTCTGATACTCAACTTAAATATTCAACTCTGATACTCAACTCAATATAAAGTAACAATACATATGAAATATATGAAAAGCTTTTAAATATGTAAAAATATACTTAGTTTGTATGCAAGGATACAAGATAAACTCTACTTGTATATGAAAATACAAATTAAACTATATGTGTATAAGAATTTAATATATCGTCGTGGGTGTTTGTCTAACCGACGATCATTCATATAAGCTTAAGTGATGATACAACGTCATGCCTCACACTGCAAGGGTCGTCCTATACCTTGCCGGGGGTATGGAATTGTCACGACCCCGTCGGTCGCAAGTGTCACCCATACTAACCCTCCGGTGGGAGAACCATAACTACTAACAAACTAACCACAAACTAAGAATATGAAGATACGAAAGAAGGTTTAAATGTAGAAAATTAAGTAGAATTCCCATTATATTCCAAAAGTCTCACAATGAAACAAAAAAATGTGGAAACAAATACCGAAAATTCAATGTACTGAAAGTCTAACCAACATGTTTAAGAAAATGGATACAACCCAAACTAAGAAGATAATTATCTAAAAAACTAGTCTACGTCCAAAGCAAATGGACTAAACAAAAAAGAGAACTCATGGCAACCTGAATGAACTGGCTCACCCTTGAATTCGATAGACAATTACTGATATTGTTAATGAGTTACTTGAAGATACCATGCACTCGACAAAGAAATAGCAAGTGTAGTATCAGTACACAACCAGTGTACTTGTAGGATCACGCAGCTATCCCACTAAGTACAACATAAGTAAGTAATTACAACATCATAAACTTGCATATACCGAACATGTACAATATCAATAACAATTCCATATTCTAAACGATAATCATACATAAGCAACAAGTCATTGGTCCTCTCATGAAACCCATACCCAAACAGTTAGTGTGCCAGAACATGGTACTCATTCCATGTTTGGGTGCGCGTTCGTGAGACCCGATCCAATGTATATGCACGTACGTGAGAAGTTGTCCTAGTAAGTATGTTTTTATGTGGAAATCGATTCATTCAACACAGCACAGTCACACTCACAATGTATATTCTCACTAGTAAATTAATGAAAAGGTGTTTTATGGCATATAGTTATTCGTTCATACTCATTTACACCCCATGTGATCGATAATACAAAATTTGCATACATACATGCAATATAGTGAAGCAAGAACAAACATATATCACACAATCAAGCAATCACAACTATCATCTACCTCGCACAAAGTTTGAATCCCCTAAAATATCTTATTCTTCCCTTTCCTTATTCTTTCTGCTTGCTCTAGGTCTACAAACAAACAATTAAATGAGAGGATCAATAATTAGGGTCTAACTTACCCGTATTCAAACTAATCCAATAATCTAAGACTAAACACTTAATCCCCATACCCAGTTTTAGGGCTTTCCCCGCCATAAATCTCATATCAAAACCTCCCCCATCGAGAATCACCCATAAATTTACATTCTGCAAATCAAAAAATGGTTTAGGGGAGTGAAAACCTTACATTTTTACTCTATTATGGTGGAAAATTGTCAACAAAACACTTGGGTTTGTTCCTTATCTATCAAGTTTGAAAATTTGAAAATAAAATATTTTTTGATTTTAATGTGACTTCAAGTCATGTCAATTCTGCCACGATAGTCCTCACCCCACTATAACGGTCCCTCCTTAGCAAGAAAATCTAGTCATAGCGGCTTGCATGAAAAAAGAGCTAATTTAATAATTTAAACCCTCATTTCACAATGCACATTCATCCCAAACACACATAAAATACCCTTTCACTCTAAGATTAATTTCAGGAGTTCTACTCAAATGAATTCAATTCCATAAAGTCATACGATTTCCTTAGCATCTTATCTATCTACCCATATGATAAAATTAACAATTAGACCTCCCATGTTTTACCATATTTCCATAGAACTGAGTGGCTTTGATTTAGTCCAAATCTAGACTAGGTTGAAAAAATCTCCATATACTACCAAAATGTTTTCTGTCCCAAAAACATTTTTCTCGTTAGTTTTATATAATGATGAGAACAGGTCATTGAAATAAATATCAATTTATCTATCACTAATCCTCAAGTCAAAAACTAGGAAAATATGCTAACGCAAGAGTGGAGTAGTACCTAAATCATTGAATAACTGGCAATACATGTCTCGCATGTCCTTCTCACTTTCCCAAGTGGCTTCCTCGATGGGATGGTACTTACATTGAAGTTTTTCGAACTTAACCTCCTTGGTCCTCAACTCTTGAACATCACGATCAACAACTGCAATCGGTTCTTCCTCATACTGAAGGTCCTTGTGTAACACAATTGAGTACTATTTTATCATGTTTTCTAAATTTCCATGATAGCACTTCAACATGGACACATGAAATACAAAATTAACTCCCGATATGTTAGGAGGTAAAGCCAACCTATACGCCATTGGCCCCATACAATTAACCCCAAATGACCAAATGTAACAGGGAATAAGCTTGCCTTTCTTTTCGAATCTCATCACTTATTTTATGGGTTATACCTTAAGAAGAACGTTATCACAAGTCCGAGATGCCATGTCTTTTACCTTATGATATGCATACATCTTATAACTACATTAGCCTGCTAAAAGCTTAGCTTGATTACTCTTCACTTTATCTTAAGCATCCTTCACTAAATCAACCCCAAAGTTTAGCTAATTATATTTGAGTTCTAAGTTCAAGTTCAATAACAAAATTCAAGTTCAAACTAATTGCTAAACTTAGTTATATCTAAACTTCTAATCCAATGATTAATTATATTGAAATTATAAGTTCAAGTTCAAGTTCATATAATCTCTAAAATTAGTTATATATAAAATTTTAAGCCAAGAATAATTAGTTATATTTGTCACATCCGGGGAGAACCCCCTAGAAGTAACATGGCATACTTGACCTCCGTAGGTCTTATACAAGCCCATTGTTATCATTCATCGCATTGTCATAGTAAATTTAGCGGAACATTTAAAACTTTTTCATAGCACATCATATGCTAGAAAGATCACTTCGTATATATATAAAATATAAGTTATAATACATATTTAGGCCTTAAGTATATTTATCATCTTAGACTCAACAACATTAGAGTACATTAGGGACACGGCCCTTAAGACATGAAACATAAGTACAAATTTATACACTTTACATTAAAGACTTAACATAGGAATCCTTGGACTTAAGCATTCTTTTCCTTGAGCTTGGGATTCACATATGAAGCTCCTCAATCATATAGGCACCCTTTAAGCATCCATAACCTACACTTTGTGTAAAAAGTAGAGATGAATGGGATTAGTACAAGAATGCACTAAGTATGACAACCATGCAAAAACATGCATTTAAAATGGACATTTTCTTGATATCATACTTCATGCCTTTTTGAGTAAATCTTGATAAAACCGTTATTCAATAGCATTTATATCATTTAGATACTTCATATAAAAATATTCAAAGGCCAAACATTACATAAAATCACATATAGAATTTAAGCCATATTTGAGGTCACTTTACAGTGAACTCTTTTACCTTAACACTGAACTCCTTTTTTTAACTCATTAATCTTCCAAGTAACCCTCTAGTGATACTTGGTGCAATGCATCACCTTAGGACCACAAGGAAATCATACATACAATCTACATAAGTCAACACATACCATCATAGAAGCATAGTACATCATACACACGTTTAAGTCAAGACCATTAGAAACTTACAGTAAACTCTTAGTCATTATGCACATATACTCATTTTACTTCACATAGAACCTTATGGGACCTTACTCATAATCCCCAATCTAAATCTACTAGTGCAATGTACATGTTAAGCCCCATAACCTCCCACATACTTAATAAACCTATCATGAGACCAGAAGCCTTATCACCCAATTCATACATCAACAAGTAAGTGAAGACAACTTCATTCATGTCAATACAAGACCTTCATCATATAGTCATTTAGACCACCATAGTGCATAAAAGGATAAGATCACATCATATAGATTCATACCATGCACATCTTCATAACAAGTAGACAAATACTACCATGCCATGCATAAAAACATAACCATAATCATACACATTAGGTCACCTTCCTAGGACTTCCTAAGGAGCTACTTGTTCAATGTGTAGATGGGTTCATTACTTCCACCTATCCTAAGTAACCTCCCTTAAGTCATCCTAGTTAGGATCCTAGTCATTTACTTCCATTGTCCATTTTACTTTAGGAAAACTATAGCCTTAACCTACACTAAGACCATGGGTGCTAAACATGGAATTTAGTGTTGTAGAGACTTCAACCAATGGAAGGTGTTCCACTTAGCCAAAGTAGAACCTTAACATATATCCTAGCATCCTAAGTGAATTCATTTTGCTAGATCCTATGTGTCAAGCATAGTTTATGGAACTAAGAGATAGGTATAATCCATCGACATGCCTTTGGAAATTGGGGCCTCCTCTCATGAGAAAACATGGGTGAACCTTCCTCAAAGGGAAGTCACCGCCTCATGTGGATCCATAGGTGAATATTCCTCTAAGGGAAGTTAACACTCTATAAGGAACAAATGGTGAATCTTCCTCCAAGGGAAGTCAACACCTCTCATTGTCATGTTCACTCAGTGCTAAGCTAAGTTCCCTTTATTGAAAAGCCTTTATTACATTTATTCATAAAACATAGGCTTAGGATATTTATTCCTCATATGCTTATAGCATATTCAAGCACCTATCTTGTCTTAGAGTATTCTTGGGCACACCTTTCAAGGCCCCTCTATATACTAGATCATCATTCACGTGTGTGTACTTACTTATATGTGAGAAAACCTTTCACATACACATAAATGTCACACATGTTCATATATCAATGCATAAGTCTATAGGCATAACTATATGAGCAATCCTTTCATATAAACCCACTAAGACACTTTGCACATTCATACTTCATCATATCATATAATTCATATTCATAACATGCCCATACATTCCTTTTCATGTACATAGAAATCAAACCTAGGAGCTATCTTATCAAGGTACACATGTGCAATGCATAGACAAGGTCCCATACCCTTGACCATACTAGTACATCTATCAAGTCATCCTTGTTAAGGAATACATAACACACTTCACATACATATACTTTACATGCATAATAGTAGACCTTAGTGAATATGAAAACTACCTTTCATTTAGACACATTACTACTTGTAAGTATGCATGTAAAGTGAGAGTGTGTGTACATTGGTCAACGTGATAACATAATGGCTATCAATCAACATATTGAGGCATCCACCCTCTTAGACAATGTTACACTTCAAGCATAGACCACACAACACATTTAACATACGAGACAAGTCAACTTCATATTACACTTAAGACTCCTAGCCTTGGTTATTCATGCATTCACATAGGAGTACATAGGTAAGGGATTATTAACCATATTAACTCATCAATGGCATAACATATACTTTACTCTAACATAGATATACACATGTTTGTACAATAGCCATACAACCTAGATCACAACTAGAATAGGAAAGTAGGCATAAACTTTACATAGTGTGATCATCATAACCACACACTCATATATTCATCAATTTGCCTTAAAGTCCATGGTCAACACATATATAATGACAATAAAGTAAGCACCGCCACCATAAGCGGACCATACCACACAATGCCATAAAAGGCTTCATCAACTACAATACTATAAGAAAAGTAGAGAGGAAGAGTCATTCTTACCACTTCATTATCCTTTGATCATCATTAATCAATACAACCTTTCCATCATCAATACATATATACAGCAGTATAATATATGTATATTTAATAATGAAGAAATCATGTACAAGTTGCTACAAAATGATGCTACCATCTAATACAATATATCACATATATGGTAGAAAGTAGAGAGTTATAGATCATCAAGTAACTCCCCTAATTTTTGCTCATCAATCATCATGTATAAATAATTTACATTTAGGCAGTAGCTAAAGAGATAGAACATCTTAACTAAGTCATGCTTCATCCACCCTAGAATGTAGATCACAACATGTACATTAACCTATCAATGTCTATAGGCTAGAAAGGCTTAAACCAATCTTTACCAATTCAATTGTTATCTACACATATTGAATCAATTATACATAATGATCATCATATTACACATGTATGCAGTAGCTAAGGCAGTTCACCATATTCAAATCACATAGCAATAACCCTAACGTCAACATCACAAGTTACTACTTGATAGCTTAGAAACACCTAGATCATTAATACCAAGCATTCTTTAATTTGATCATACCATATTTATACTCACAATTCAACCCAACTTATTAACCTAAGGCAGTAGCTATAAGAACCACAACCCAATCGAATTCCACTTTTATTTATTAAAAGGTCCATGTTACAGTAAACATATAGAGTTAGAGACTAAGCATGTTCAAATCTTCATACATTGATCCACATGGATACTTAATCATTATTTCATCATCAATTCACATAAATAACAGTAGATATAATCAATTCAACACAAGAGAATTACAAATCTACCAATAACAAGCCATGATCACAATGCCCATGGAAGGGCTAAATCAAGTTTGGGAAGGGACATGGGTTTATAATGAAATTGTATTAAAATCACGTTAAAACCAATACATTAAAATCAATTCATCATGATTAAGACATCAAGAAACGTTTTTATAATATCCCATGGCTAGATTAAAGAAGAAGAAGTTTGATCATGAAATCTCTTTTAAAACTTTGAGATTAACTCTCTAGATGGAAGGATAACTAGAGATGAAGGATCACCATACCTTTGTCTAGTTTAAAACCTCTAAAACTTGATGACAAATCCATACAAATCCAAGCTCCAAGCTGTTCCTGAACTTCACCAACAATGGAGGCTTCTAGGGAGAATTGATTTTGGAGGTAAAGTCTAATATGTGTAGAAGCGATTGGGAATAGGTTGATCACGTTTTTTATCATTTATATACACCCAAAAATAGTTAAATATTAGAGTAAGGTTAGGACGTGGGGTGAATTTCCCATTCACCCCTTTAATGGAACAGTGCGCAGGCAGTGGCACCAGGCTGCATCGACGTATCACCATCGACAGGCCATCTGTGGCTTCAGTCGATTGGACCTCAGGCTTTTCTTTGGTTGATACTTGCCAAGGACAAGTTTCCATCGACGAGACTCCACCAACGGTCCATTGGTCAACCAACTGGGCGTCGTTTGGTTCAGTCGATTGACACTGCCAAGGCAGTGTCTCAACAATCCTTGGGTCCTTTTTGTGGGCCCTTTTGTGGGGCCCTTGGGAAGTCGTACACAGGATTTTCCAATGTAAATATGCACATTGATAATTCAATGACCTTCCATGCAAGTTTCATCCAAAATACACACGTAAAACACTTCCAAACATGCATGGCCCCATCAAGACACACATGAGCGTCTCAAGGGCTAACTTTCCAACGTCTTCGAAGTTCTTGGACGTTTTACAAACTTCACGAAACTCCATATACTGCCTATAAAAATCATTATAACTCATTTTAAGACTTCATAAGCTCATTTCATACAATTATAAACACGTATAGACACATGAGGCACATAGGTGACTAGTCGTCTAACGTCTTGGTCGTCCCTTGAATTCCAAATCACGTCACACTTTACACACTGCCTCTAAACCATATTATAAGCCATTTTAGGACCTTAGAACTTTAATAAAAACATGTTAGTATCTAGACACCCTAACTCATTTTGGGGGTCTTACAATATTCTAGTTCTAATTAAGTTCAACTACTTCAAGTTCTAATTAAATTCATCATATATCCAATTTCAAAAATCCCAATTCACAAGTACTAAAATAAAAAAAACCTTAATCATTCTCTAACTAAAAATCAATCAAACTAGTACTAAAATAAATAAAAAACCTAAATCATTCCCCAACTAACAATTAATACACTAATTAAAAAATCAAATCTAACTAAAATTGAAAAATTTATAATTCATGAAACCCTTAAATTAAAGGAGAAAAGGACAATGAAGAGACAATGGAGCAGCCGTCAAAAGTGGCGGCGGCAGCTATGGCGATGGCAAAAATCTTAGAGAGAAGGAAGGAGAAAGAAAACAAGGAAAAATTTGTGTCTTGTCTCAAAGATATTTTAACAAAACGACAGACTGCGTCTCTTTGTCCGTCACTTTTCTAAAAATAGTTGACCAAAATTCTGACCAAAAAGCAACTGTCACGACCCAAAATCGAGCCGCGAGTGGCACCCACACTTATCCTACTATGTGAGCGAACCAACCAATCTAAACCCCAACATATTGAACAAAATACAAAGCGGAAGACTTAAAACTCATTATCCCCAAAATCTGGAAGTCATCATCACAAGAACATCTATCCTCAAGTTACTAATCTAAAAGTATCTAAGAAGCTAAAATAAATAAAAGACTAGTCCATGCCGGAAGTTCAAGGCATCAAGACATTGAAGAGAAGATCCAGTCCAAGCTAGAAGCATTAGCTCACCCTGAAATCCGGTGTAGTGAAGACTGGCTAGAATTGCTGCTGAGTTGAAGACGACGGTACGTTTGCTGCATTCCCCAAATAACAAAGAAAGAAACAACAAGTAGGGGGTCAGTACAAAACACAAGTACTGAGTAGGTATCATCGGCCAACTCAAAATAGAAAACAGTATATATCAGTTCATATCATAAATCAACTACAATACTCAACATGTAGCAACAAGTACTATAATCATCAATAAGTACTACCAAGTTCATCCATGAGGACTCAAGCCTCAATACCACACTCATTTGGGAATTAGGTTCATTACATTGAGTATATTAACATCTCTCAAGATTCATTATCTTTCTTCCTCTTGTGTCGGTACGTGACACTCCGATCCCCTACTACTATGTGTCGGTACGTGACACTCCGATCCCCTAATTCTACGTGTCGGTTCGTGACACCCGATCCCCTAATACTATGTGTCGGAACGTGACACTCCGATCCCCTAATTCTATGTGTCGGAACGTGACACTCCGATCC
>JABWTJ010000826.1:284347-318196 GCA_016801875.1 Solanum sitiens | reverse complement strand
CAGAGAATTGCTCTCAGTACCCAATTCTCAAGAGTTGAAGTGTTTTGAAACGGAACCTCACAACGGTCCGTCATGTCTGTGACGGTCCGTCCTGCAGGTCCGTCACAGAGTTCAGAGAATTGCTCTCAGTACCCAATTCTTAAGAGTTGAAGTGTTTTGAAAAGGAACCTCACAACGGTCCGTCATGTCTGTGACGGTCCGTCCTGCAGGTCCGTCACAGAGTTCAGAGAATTGCTCTCAGTACCCAATTCTCAAGAGTTGAAGTGTTTTGAAACGGAACCTCACAACGGTCCGTCATGTCTGTGACGGTCCGTCCTGCAGGTCCGTCACAGAGTTCAGAGAGTCGATTTCAGCACTCAAATATAAGAATTCCAAGTGTTTGGAACGAGACACCCTCGACGGTCCGTCGTGCCCATGACGGTCCGTCGTTGGATACGTCGTCTCAGACAGTTTTTCCAGAAATAAAATCTGCTGCTCAAAACGACTAAGCAGGTCGTTACAGCAACGAACTAAGAGACGTTGTCTGTAGCTTTTCTTAAATGTTTCACTAGACATTTGACCAAAAAGCGATGGACTTAGAGATGTCGTACCTCGATTTTTTTTAAAAAAATTGATCAAATAAATTTAATTAAAAGCGAAAAATGGTGTGGTTAGGTTTTAACTTATAAATAATTATTTTGAATAAAATTTGACGCACGGCGTCAGCACTTATATAAAATAATTATATATATATATATATATATATATATATATATATGACCAAATATCCGCGAAAAAAGCGATGAACTAAGAGATGTCGTTCGTCGCTTTTTGTAAAATAATTTTAAAATAATTTTTTTTATTTAAAAATAACGTATGGTGTGGCAATTGGCGTCGCTTTTCATGGCGACGCCGTCTGTCGCTTTTTGACTGTTTTTAGTAGTGTATGTGACTCAAATTAATGTAGAAAGAAATATTAAATATTTGATATATAAATCTGAAGAAGCTTATTCTTAACTTACAATTAATTGTACACACTAATAGTGTACACACTACTAATATTTCCAATTTAATCGGTGAGGAACAACTTCACCCGGAATCATATATATGTAAACGAATTCCAATAGATTAAAATAACTAACTATAAAGGTGTAAAACTATTGTTTCCAATTTGCCGATGCAGCCTTGAATCAAATAGACTATTAAAATATTTACGACATATAAATTTGTCTTCATAGCCAATGGTAAATGAAATAGTATGATCTTATTAATAAAGTTTATAAATAAAGAGAAATAAACATGTAGACTAAATACAATATTGAGAAAATCTAATCTAGAACTACATTTAAGGATATATATTATTACTTTACCTTCTTTATATATATCCTTGAGGTTGATTAGGAAAAACTATTAATTCCACAATATGTTTTTCAATAGAGTTGGACAATGGACCTGTTTTGACTAAATATCAATACAAAATATTTTTTCGGGCTTTAGGAAGCCCAAAATAGAAGAAACATGATAAATGAAATACACAAAAGCAAAACAAACGGCCAGACCAAAATGGTTTTGTTCAAAAAGAGACCTATTACTGTATGGATTGATATATTAGTAGGTTTATTAATAGAGTTGCATTATTTCTCTTATGAAATTCCTTTCTCTGCAAAATAAGTTGACGGTGATGAGCTTCCAAAATACTAGTCTGGCTCATGTTCTTCTTTGGGTGATAGCAATTATGACCCACTTTGATGTGCGTCATTTTTTCTTCAGCCCGTAAAGTAAGATATGTGTCCTTATCTCTTAGTTAATTTTCTTATATATAATCCTAAAATAGAAGGTCCGTCTTTGTTTTCCTTTTTAATTTCATTATGTTTAGTTTTGTGGATTGGATTGTTGTGTATCCCAAGTTATTTATGGAGCATTGTCATCTGGGGTGTTTATTGTTTTGATCTATTTCAGAGCTGCTCTTTCTTCTTTGTTCAATTTGAATCTAATTTATTTTTAATTGGTGGATCTGTGTCTATGATAGGGGGTTTTCTTCCTTCTTTGCATGATTTAAATTTATTTTTATTTTAATTGATGGATCTCTGTTTTTTCATCCGAAGCATAGGTGGAGTGAAACTAGAAGCTCTCAACCTCCTTCCATCAAGAAAAATACTATTTTCACCAAAGATTAAAAGGTACATTTGTCCATTCCTTTTTCCCTGTGTACATTTTTAGTTCCACAGATTGGATTGTTGTTTATACGTGGGAATCTATTGCGGGTGTCCATCTTGGGTGTGTGTTTGTTAGATCTATGTTAGGGTTTATCTTACCTCTTTGCTTGATTTGAGTCTAGTTTCCTTTTAATTGATGGGCCTGTGTATTTCAACTAAAGTAGACGTGGAGTGAAACTAGAAGCTCTCAACCTCCTTAAAAATAAAACAATAGGTGTCTCTTCTATTGCGGGGGTTTCAAATAGGGGTTGCATCATTTCTCTTCTGAACTTCTTCACTCTGCTGAATAATCCGATGGTTATGAGGTTCCACGATACTAGTCTCGCTCATGTTCTTCTATGATTGATCAACACCCATGGGTGTCTTTGGTGTGCGTAATTGCTTCTCGACTTGTATAGTTATATCTTTGTCCTTCTCTTCATAAATAATTTTATTATATGTAACCCTACATTAAAAAGTCAATCTATATACTCCTTTTTCCTGTCTAGATCTTTAGTTTAGTGGATTGGACTGTTGTGTTTCCCTAGGAATCCATTTTGGGTTGCCATTTTGGGTTCATGTTGTTTAGATCATTATCAGGTTTTATGTTTCTTTGCTCGATTTGAATCTAGTTTACTTTTAATTTATTGCTTTGTGTGAATGTTAGGGTTTTTGTTGCTTCTTTTCATGATCTGAATCTAGTTTCCTTTTAATAGATGGACATGCTTTTTTGGTTAAACCACTGGTAGAGTAAAACTATATGTTCTCAACCTCATTCAAACAAGAAAAAATCGTTTTTAACCCTATATTAAAAGGTCCATCTTTTCATTTTTTTCCTATCTAGATAATTAGTTTGGTGGATTGGATTGTTGTCTATTTCATACGAATCTATAGAGGGTTTCCTTCTTGGGTGTCTGTTGGTAAGGATATGTTAGTATTTCTCTTCCTTCTTTGCTTGATTTAATTCTAGTTTTCTTTTACTTTATGCATCGGTGTTTTTAAGCTAAAGGAGGGATGGAGTGAAACTAGAAACACTCGACCTCCTTCCAATAAGAAAACAACTATTTTAATACCTTTTAATATTATGAAAATTTACAAAATTTAGAAATATAGATGACATGAATTTAATGGCTTTGTTTATGTTCAAGGCTTCTCCTATAATAAATATAATTGTATATTTCTTACACTTTCAACATAGCACAACATAATAAATTATAGATTCATTCACCTATTTTCCTTAATTTAGTCAAAAACACTTTCCTTTGAGGTGGAATTTTCTCCAATAAATTTCCCAGTATGAGGAAAAAGGGAATTGTATTTGTAGTCAACAATATAACAATCAAATGGTAATGGTTTTGAATTTCACCGTAAGTATATGTTGCAGTCAACAACATAACAATCAAATTAATCATATATTTTGTTATCTATATTTGTAATTATGTGTATATTTTTTAATTATGTCGTCATTAGGGTATTGTACTAAAAGAAGTATCTCAATGTGTTGACAGACTCAATGGTTATAAAGAAGGGAGATGAAAAAAAAAATTAGCTTCTACAAACTCATGCTCAGAGGTATTTCATTACTTAAAAAATCATATGTCGATAAATACACTGTAAAGGTGACACTCTCTCTTTTTCAACTAAATTCAAAATAAAGATTGAATATTATAAAGGATTTTCTTTTTAAGGCAATAATTTATATATAAAGTTATATTGGAATTATTTGGGTAACGCCTGGTTCACTCTTTACCGTTACGATTTTGAAATTATTTTTCCCTCTTCTTGTTCTTCTAGATACTAAATTTCTTGCTCATTTAATCAATTAAAAGAAATCTTGGAGTACGACTTGACCAGATAGATCCGATATATCAGATGATTACATGAGTGGATGGCAATGAGATTCACAAGTTTTCGAATGATGACCTCTAAGAGGTTTGCTTATCAATAGTAATGGAATGAAGAATATTAATTACATGTATTACCTCTAAACTACATTAAAATAGAGGAAGTGAGGATTAAATCCATGGACAATAAACATGTAGTGTCTTTTCTCCGCTCTAAATCATAAATAAAGTTTTAGATAGTGTCCAAAGGATGAAATCATTAGATATATAGTTAGTCCATTATTATTATATTAGAAAAGCAATTTATTTCAGAAACTTTCTAGAATACTTTTATCCTAATTCATTGTGTCTCCAGACTATTCTGCGAATCGAGTCCCCAATCCTTACCTTAGTTTCTTTTCTGAAAGAATCGAAGTTCAATGTTCAAGTAGTAGGTAGACCCTTTGTTGGGGGTGGGAGAATTATAAAGTTGGTAATCTTGTAACTCAAGATTGGCAACTTATCCTTCCTTATCATAATATTATAATGGATTTGATCTAATAGTTGTTTTTGAATTTGATCCTCATGTTAATATAGAAACACATTATCAAATTCTCCTTGAATTCCCTCCTCTTGATTATCGGGTTGTCTATTTTATGATTTACTAATATCAATCAAATTCTTGGATGTTCTCTTTCTCAGATTGTCTTGATTTAGTAGGGGATTTTATATGAATGGGATGACCTACTTAAATACAATGTCAAATGATGTACTAGCATTCAATGTGACTAATGTGATCACACCAACTGTACATGTGCCTATCCACCCCTATAGTAATTATAAGCAGTTACATAACATAGCTTATCTTCTATATGAGTTAAGGCACCATATCTCCCAGGAAGATAGGCACCAATAGAACTGTTGTGATCTAATGTTTCACATTAAATGATAGCACAACATTTGATGTTGTATTCTAGTAAGACATCACCTTCATATAAAATCACCTACCAACAGCAGCTGCATATTCTAACTCAAGACAGTCTAAAGAAGAGACTGTAGTGACAGTGTGATAATGAGATTCAATTATACCTTGAGGATTAAATCAAAGAACTAGAATAGGATAAAATCCATGATAGTAATACTCTTCTAATTTTTTGTTCTAGGATTCCAAACATAATAACTCTCCCACTCCTAACAAAGGAGTAACCTACTACTTGAACTTAAAATATTAACACTTTCGGACAAAAAACCAAGGGAAGGACTGGGAAATCCATTCCCAAAAAAGTCCAAGGATTAAAAAGTAGGATTAAATTGTAAATCCTTATCGAGTGATTGAGAAAGGTGTCATGAAAGTTTATAGATTGATGTAGTTTTCATCTTTGAACGGTGCCTGAAACTGTATTTATGATATAAAGGGGAGGAAATGCAATACATGTTTCTTGACCACATATTCGTATCCTCTCTTCTAATGTAGCCAACATCTACTGTAGGTAACTAAAACTCTTCATTGTACTCCTGCAGATAAGTTATCCTCCTCTGGAAACTTGTGAATCCTAATACCCAGTTCTTTGGTCATGTCATCATCCATTTAATCAAACAATCTATTATGCGGTACCTATATGATTTTATATATGTTTTTTATACGCGAGTAATTGAGTTGACGGAAAAGCAAAAAGAAGAGGGGAAAATGGATGCAAAATCCTCATGATGTGTGATACAAATCATTCGAATAATAATTCTCTTATAAATTACGTACCTTAAAAATGGAAAATCTTCCAAAAAAATAGTCTTTCTAATGAGTTAACTAATAAAAGGAAGAAGAAAAACAAGAATATCAGCCCTCAAAGAGTATTTACGAACATATGATTTTCTTAAGTCATGGAATACCTCTGAATATGGTAGGACTAAGTCTTATATAGATAGGACTGCTTATAAATAGTCAAATGAATCAAGTAGATGATATCACTGTTATCACAGAAGACACTAGCAAACTCATGATGGACAATAGGGAAAGGTCCCAAATCTTCGTTCTCTTTTACTTCATCTGCATAAGCAATAAAATTAACCCAGTGAGTCAATTTTACATCTTCTTCATGGGCTCACTTTTTCTCATTAATCATAACTACAATCGGATAAAAAACTTCAAAGTTTTCTATCTTTTGGGAGTAACCTTCTGGTCGAAGTGGTACTTTCCATGAAATGAGATAGATACTACTTCCAGTTTTTTTTTATCAATTGTTTCTTGGAAATTTTTCCTTTTGACGTGGGTTTTTCTCTCTTGTAATGTCTCTCATTTTCATTTCATGTGTTTGGATAAAGATGTATGGGAGCTAAATATATTATGTATTGTGCGAATTTTTGCTTATGTCCTCAATTAATTCTATAAAGCATTCGCAAGTGTACGTTCCATATTTGAGTTTGTTTACTCATGAGAAGGATCATTTCACCGTTGTTGTTAGTTAGTAATCTTTCTTCTAAGAGATATGTACAATTTTTCACTTTTTGAATTTTTTTTGTTGAGTCTAATTACCTCACTTTTTATACCCTGTCCCTAGGTTATTCTTAGTATAACACCACGGTATTTGAAAGAGCTAAATTTAGATTGAACTAATTTGGGAAAGAGCCAAATTTGAGATTACAAGTTATCCTTAAGTTATGAGTTTAGATACAACTTGATAAGACCATAACTTTAAGTACATGATGATTTAGCTGGCACATATGATATCAAGCTAAAGGTCTTGGAATCCTCTTTCCAACGCCACCGAGATTGCTAATTTGCGATTTTGTTGAGGGAGATATTCCCGTTTGATGTCAGGTTGTCTTGTTAAGGAAAGTTACCCAAACAATGAGGGGTATTTTGCTCTTTTCCATACCCAATCAGATTTAAACAGATTATGGTAATATTTAGGGCCTAAACTGATTCGTTCAGCTTTTAAAAAATATGATTACACTTGGGATTTTAGAAGAAAGTTCAAGAAGAGAAAAGAAGAGAAAGGAGGGAAGATTCTAAGTGTTCATTGGATTTTATTTTGAATCGAGGAATATTTCGCCAAGGGTTTGATCCCTAAGAGGTATGTGAGTTAACATAGTGTTGGGTTCAATCACCCACATGCCAACCATGCTATTTTAACTTCAATTTCATTCTTGAGTTTTAAGGATTTGAAATCTTGTTGAATTTTCTTGGAATTTCTTTCATAATCTTAATTGTTGGGATTTTGATGAATTCTTGAGAGTTATTTACGTAATTTGTGTGTGTGTTTTGGGTAGATTATCATGTACATATGTTGAGTATTTTGTTCTAAGTGAGTTGGAAAGAAAACATTCGATTCTAGGTCAATAAGGGAAAGAAAATTAGAGAACAAAACTAGTCAAGTTTTCTGTGCAGGGCCTGGTGCGCCGCGCCACCAATGCAGCAGAAGTGACCCTCTGATAATTGAGGTCTGGAGCCCTGCGCCACTTTGTGCATTGGGGTCGCCTGCCTCGACCATTTCTAGTCCTTTGCTCCGTCTGAGTTCTTTAAAATTTACCTTCGCTCCCTATCGATTCAAACTACTCGAAACTACTTCTAAGCATCTAGACTCTATTTAATAGATGAATCATAACCTTGAAATTATAATTCAAATTCAAGGTAGAGATAAGAATCAAGTCTTGAGAGTTTTTTCGAGTCTTTTGAGAAGTGGTTTGCAAATCTTTTTAAAATTGTTTTAAGACTTGAGCATTTGATTTTGAGGAATAGTAGAGATGCACTCATTTTCCTTAAAATTATATATGGGAACTAATTATTACCAATAGCAAATATTTTTACATTTAAGATGAGAGGAAACATATATTTCCAAAAGAGTTCATGAATAGTTTTAGTATTATCTCTTTTAACATAAAACCTTTTGAGTAATAATCTCACAGTTGAAAAAGAGGAATGTTTTTATTTTAAAAATATATGAGCTTAGTAACATTTTTGGGAGTAGTTTGGACAATCGATATGGGGGAGAGTTCATGCAACTCAGAACCCCCATAAACCATGTAGCCATTGTGGGTAGAAAAGATACACACTTTTTATTTGATTCCTATATTGAATTTTAGCGTAGACTAGTGGATCCAGTTAGTTAAGGATATCTATACATTGACAAAGTATAGGGAAGTTCTATCAGCGTGGGCAAGAGGTAGTAATATCATATACCTCACAGTGATGGTTGTCGGCTAGAGAATCTCCTAAAAGAGTTTAGTTTGTATTTTTTTCATACAAATTGAGTTACATTATAATGCATTAAGTTGTTAATAACCCGTTTTAAAAGTTTTCTTTATATTGCATTATTTTTATTTCTTTATATTGAAATAAGGTTGAGTTGAGTTGAGACGAGGTAAGTTGTTCCTTTTGTTCCAATTCAAGTTATGCCATGTTTTAGATTTCCCCTTTATCATTTCAATTTTGTTATTAGGATTTTGTGGTCTGGTTCCAATATCTATCTCAATTAGTAGAGGCTTCATAAATGGACAAATAGTAGTTGATCAGTCTTTCCATTTTGATTTTTAATTTTTTAAAGACTTGAGTTTCCTCTTTGGACAGTTGAATGTTTCTTTACAACATTATGAGTTTATTACATGAGTTTATCTTTGAATTTTTGTAATGTTGAGTAAGTCATATGCTCAGAGTTGAGCTAGGCAAAGGATTCGCTTGGGGCCTGCAATGGTTCCCAGTGTCGGCCACATCCAAGGTGTAGGCTCGGAGCGTGAGACTTACCATGCATTTGTGGTATCCATTGACTTTTGTAGTTCTGACCTTTGTAGCTTTAGTGTTTATATTTCCTCTGATCATCATTCACATAATTAGCTTCCTCAAATTGAATTGGAAGCCTCTAAATATTGCATCGTCATCTAGGCATATTTTATATATGATAACTTGCACATCTTTGACAGTTTTAACCCATTCTAGATAATTTTTCGTCAATCTTCCCATGAATTGGTGTTCATTGCATATACATCTTGAACAACTCACACGATTCATATATACATTTAAAGTAGAATATTTTATTTGCCAACTTATCTTTCTTAGTTAAAGGAACCACTTATTTAATAACAAATTGATGAACTCCGCCCATATGGTGATAGATTTCGTTGGCATTTTGTGGATCCAAGTTCGTGTTACTATATGAGGGAGTAATTGAATACCTCTAGTCTATAATGTCGTTATGGTGTATGTTAATGTTTTCAACCACTAGAAAATTAATCATGAATAGAAGAAGTTTAACTTATACACTAATATCATGTAACACACGAAAACCTTATGAATTTTACAATTGTATTGAACTTGACAACCTCAATAGAACACTTAGATACTTATATGAAAGTGTAACACTAAGAATAATAATTTTATGTAATTAGTAAAATTACTTTTAATGTCAACCCTTGAAAAAATAAAGCTTAAGTAATTCAGGGCCCCTTAAAGTTGTACGCATAATTCACCTAAACACATCATTAAGACTTGTACCATTTGAACACTTATTCCCCTTAAAATATATTGCTATTTGACATTTTTTTTTACACTCAACAAACATATGAGATGTGTGTGATACACTCGTCGTGACATGAAAAATTTATGAATTAAGTGATGACATGTGGCATTTATGTCCAAAAACTTATTTAAAAATGAAATTCTAGAAAACAACTATTTTAGTCTATATAACTAACTTAAAACATTAAAAATGATTTTTGTTAGAAAGATCACCCACGACAACCCCTCCTTTTCCTCTCAAGTTGATCCCAACTGTAGCATCCTCATCACATCAATCCCTCTCTCACTCTATTTTTCAGATGTAATCTCCGTCTCTCCATATAGTTTTTGTATGAATAAGATGAATAATGTTTTGCCATAAAAATATAAATTTGTAACACCATGGACGGAAAAAATGAAATTACCTGACATATTTTTTAGAATTTCATAGATTATGTTTTTTGGGTTGAAGAACTCTTCGTTTTTTTAACTATCAATTTTATTAATTGATTTGATTCTTCATTTTTGGTTTATATAGACATTATTGGGTTTTAAAGGTGTGAATAGGAAATGAAGGCCTGTGACTCTCCTGAAGGGTTGTCACTTTGTCAGTGAGTTGTGACATTTATGAAAGATTGTCTCCTTTATAAAGGGTTGTGACCGTTTGAAAAGTTGTGCCTTTTCCAAAGTGTGTGACCTTTCTGAAAGGTTGTCTTCTTTCCTAAGAGTTGTGACTTTTACCCTTTGTTGGCTACAAATAGAAAGTATGTCTCTCAATTTTCAGTATCAAATTCTTCCCTTCTTATGCATATAGTTCTTACAAAATAAAATTGATTGATCGTGTCTGTGTGTGTGATTCATTGCTGTCATATGGAGATTATGATAAGGGTGTTTAAAATGAAAACAATGGTGGTAAGGGGAGGAAGAAGTGTCAAAAGAAAAGAGAGAGAGAAGAGTAGGGGAGATGCTAATAGGGGCGACAATGACGATATTGTCTGAAATTGGTGGTGTTGGAAAATGTGTTATGGCTAAAGAACGAGGATATTAAAAATAACTACAAATGTGTCTCTCACATGCTCTAGTATATGTTTATTGCAACTTGTTTGTCATGTCAACGAAAAGTGTTCAATAGATACTCATTTTGAAGAGTAAAAATTTTCACTAGTACATGCCATAGTTGAGGTGGTTAAGGAAATTTTGTGGAAAAATTAAAGGGCCGTGGATGACTTAAGGCAAACAATTATGATATTCTTCATTCAAGAAACTAGGAAGAGAAAAACCTTGGAACTTGTTTAAAAGGTGAGACAGAACTTAATGTTAAACTATGTAATTGACTTTCATTATAAGAAACCTTATATGTCTATTTATAATGATACAAAAACACGGAATCCTAAATATAATAAATTATTCTGCCGATATGATCCATGACCCAATATGCAACTGTCGATTGACTTGTAGGTCATGGAATTCCTTTAAACTAGCAATTGATGCATTGACCATTACAAGAGTCCTTATAGGATTCTCTCCTTTGGTACAACTTAACTTATTGTCTAGCCATAAATAGCCTACTTTCTTGAACTTGTTCCTATTATTTGGGTGAGCCTGGTTCTCATTAAGCTTTTTATAATCATCAACATACTAGACATGGATAAGATATGCCAACATAGGCTTTCCACTAAAAAACAAACATCGTTGTTAGAGATTGCAATAGGCAGATGGTGTGGAGTGTGGAACTCATAAACAAAGTGGCAGAGGGGAGATTTTTATGTGGGATGAAGACTAAAAATATTTGTTTAAATTCAAAAGAAAGATTATGTGGAAGGTGTCTTAAATGTAAAATAAAATAAATTCATATTGTATAGGATGAGTCTTTTAGGATTCTTTCATTGTCGCACCTTGCTTGATACTTCAATAGATCCTCCACATATTTACTTGCCGTAAGTGATGTGGTGCATGAACTTGGTGCACCTATGATGGAATTATACTACTAAACAACTCTGACTGAGCATGATTCTCACATATTATTTGTCATTTTCATAGCAGCTTCATAGGACGAATACTTGCATAAGCCCCTTGCAAAAGAACTTTTGTCGAATCCTACAAAAAGTCTATTTGAATAAGCTATGTCTCTTAAGATATAACTTTGTTGGTTCTTATACTGAACTTCTAATTCTATAAACATGAATTCGATAAGACTAAGTTATGTAATTCAAACTTGAGGGCTATAATTTCTCTGAAGACTTAATATTCTGAAACTGAACTTATGATTCTTTAAACATAAGATCGGTAAAATTAAGTAATGTTATTCAAAGCTTATGGGCTTGAATTTCTTGAGAAATAATATTATGAAAATTATCTAATGTCTTATAAATATAAGGCATAACTTGTACCTTGTAAATTTTGCCTTGAGATATTTTTCTCCTTGTGATTTTGTCTATGTAAAGAGTATTTTCAGCAACTTATTATTACGTATTGTTTCGAAGGGCATCCAACAATTAAAGACCACCAATTTGAGGGATAAAGTTAAAGATCACTTCAAAAAGGGGGTATTCGTGCAATAACCTAAAACTTTCAAGATTCAGACCAATTTTTTGGAGAAATTTCACTTCAACTCATAAAACTTCATGTATGTTTTTCAGGTACAATGCCTATTGAACAACAACATCATGTTCCAAAAATCACTTCATCAAAAACTCAAATCTTAAAATTTCAAGTTTTAACTTCAAATTAAATGGACAAATAAGAGCCAAGTAATATAGAATATTTATATGACTAGATTACCATTTAAGATAATTAAAAATGAGTTTTATGCATACATACATACATATATATATAAATATTATAGGGTGAGTAGTAGGGGTTCATGGATGATGTAGGTGGGATGGTCAAGGGGTAGTGGTCTATGACCTTGAGTGAATGGAGAGGAGATACTGAACATATTTCACTTATTAATTTCTTAGATTTTTATACAACTAGGTTAACTATAAGAAAATAATTGTAGATTTTATATATATTATTTTTATACAACTAGGTTAACTATAAGAAAATAATTGTAGATTTTATATATATTTTCAAAATAATATAATAGAATTAAGTTAATATAGGATGACTTTAAGTAATTTTCTATGGTTGATAATGTGATAAAAATAATAAGTAACTAATGATGTTCAAGTGTTTGTGTTATTTTTTGAGAAATCACATAATGTGTCTATTTATTGTTTATTTACTGTATATTGGAAGATTCCTCATAGATTAGTAGTAAGGTTTATCGATTGGAGGTTGAGTTTATGTTCCATTTTTTTTGTTAATATAATTAATATATGAGTTTACTTGGGGTTAGTGTTTGATGTTTGATATGATAGTTTCAAAATGTGATTTCCCTAACCGATAAATAAGAGTACGTACATAATACATAACTCTCAAAGTTTGGTTCGGTAAATAATAAGCTTTGGTACGATAAATAAAACATTGATATAGTAATTCAGTAATTATGTGTTAAAGAAGAAGTTATTTTGGCAAGATGTATACTTTGTCCAATATTTGAAATGTTACATTTTAGAGAAATTACGTATTGATGTTAAATCTCTAAAATTGATCACAAATGCATTCATTAATATATTGAATCATTATGTTATATTTTTATGAGTACAATAGGATAAATAGTGATAACTAATTGTCACGACCCAAAGTACACCTTGGAGGCCCTAAACAAGTCACATGCATCTTGTATTGGCGTCAAGGTCATTTATGTATTTATGCCTCATGTTCATCGTTTAGATCTTTCCTATAGAGACATCAAGTAATTGGTGACTTGTTGGGATTGAAAGTTCGGTTACCCAATCGTTCATTTAAATTTTGTGTGATTTTAGTGTTTTTGGAGATTTTGAACCTTGAACAATCTGTTTTGATATAAAGTTAAGGAAAATGACTTCAAAATCAAATTCTAACGATTCTATTAGCTCGAGAGGAACATTTTAGGCTTGTAGCATGGTCAACATGACTCGTGAGCCTTTTAGTGTTAGTATGTACGATTAGGCATTTAAACATTCAAGTTAAGGTTTATTTTTTGCATTATTCAACATTATTATCACGATTTGAGCCTACACCCTGGACGTGGCCAGTACTCGAGAACTATTGGTTGGCCGCCAGCGAACCCTCATCCTAGCTGACTACAAGCGGAAGACTAACTCAAGCATAAAAGGCTTTAAAACTGAATAAAAATTCATTGAACTCAATTACAAATCTATAACTCAAACGAATAACTATGAATAAAAATAATATATTCAACTCGCCATAAAATAGACAACTTAATTCTTTAAAACATTTAACAAGATAAATGAAACATACTTCTCAAACTCTTCAGTCTATCTATGAAGCATCAAAATTGCAAGGGTAGATGTCGGGACAATACCCACGACATCGTGACAAAAAAAAAGTAAATGAAATCCTTCGGAAGTAAGGAGGCCCACCATAGATAACTCTAACTCCATGTGGTATCAATGAAGCTCATGTTGATGACCCCAAATACCTCAATCTACATCATGAAATAATGAAGGAAAAATGACTAAGTAGGTGGAATATACGACCATGTAAGGGGAATTCTAAATCATAAACATAAGCTTGAACTTGATAAAAAAGAAACATACTTAGCTCCTCTTACCTCACTCAACTAAACTCGACTCAAGAATAAGAAACATAATTCAACTTAATGATAAGATACTTTACTCTAGGTACTCAACTCTAGATACTCAACTCAATATAAAGCAACAATACATATGCAATATATGGAAAGCTTTTTAATAAGTAAAAGACACTTAGTTTGTATGCAAAGATACAAGATAAACTCTACTTGTATATGAAAACACAAAGTAAACTATATGTGTATAAGAATTTTAAATATCGCCATGGGAGTTTGTCTAACCGACGACCATCTGTATAAGCTTAAGTGATGATACAACGTCTTGCTTCATGCTGCAAGGGTCGTCCTATACCTTGCTGGGGGTATAGAACTGTCACGACCCCTATGGTCGTGAGTGATACCCATACTAACCCTCCGGTGGGAGAACCATAACTACTAACAAACTAACCGCAAACTAAGAATTTAGAGATACAGAAGCAGGTTTAAATGTAGAAAATTAAGTAGATTTCCCATTAACTCCAAAAGTCTAACAACGAAACAAAAAATATGGAAGCAAATACCTAGAACCGGAAATTCAATGTTCTGAAACTCTAACCAACATGTCTAAGAAATTGGGTACAACCCAAACAAACAAGAGAATTATCTAAAAAAAAAACTAGTCTATATCCGAAGCAAATGGACTAACCCAAAAAGAGAACTCATGGCAACCTGAATGAACTGGCTCACCCTTGAATTCGATCGGCAGTTACTAATATTGTAAATGAGGTACTTGAAGATACCATGTACTCAACAAAGAAAGAGAAAGTCCAGTATTAGTACACAACCAGTGTACTTGTAGGATTACACGGCTATCATACTAAGTGCAACATAAGTAAGTAATTACAACATCATAAACTTTCATATACCATACATGTACAATATCAATAACAATTCCATATTCTTAACGATATTCATACATAAGCAACAAGTCATTGGTCCTCTCACGAAACCCATACCCAAATAGTTAGTGTGCCGGATTATGGTACCCGTTGAAAGTTCGGGTGCGCGTTCGTGAGACCTGATCCAATGTATATGCAGGTACGGACAAGTTGTCCTAGTACGTATGCATATATGTGGAACCGATTCATTCTTAACACCACTGTCACAATCACAATGTATATTATCACTAGTAAATCAATGAAAAGGTGTTTTATGGCATATAACTATTCAATCAAACTCATTTACAACTCATGTGATCGATAATGCAAAATTTGCATACATACATTCAATATAGTGAAGCAAGACCAAACATATATCACAGAATCAAGCAATCACAACTATCATCTACCTCTAACAAAGTTTGAATCCCCTAAAACACTTGATCCTTCACTTTCCTTGTTATTTTTGCTTGCTCTAGGTCTACCAACAAAAAATTAAATTGGAGGATCAATAATTAGGGTCTAATTTACTTGTATTACAACAAATCCATTAATCGAAGACTAAACCCTTGATACCCATGCCCAGTTTTAGCGCTTTCCGCACAATAAATCTCAGATCAAAGCCTCCCTCATCGATAATCACCCATAAACATACATTCTACAAATAAAAATATGGTTTAGGGGAGTGAAAACCTTACCGTTTCACTCGATTATAGTGGAAAACTATAAGAAAAACACTTGGGTTTGTTCCTTATCTCTCAAGTTCTAAAATTTCAGAATAAAACATATTTGAAGTTTATTTTGACTTTAAGTCACGTCTGTCCTGCCACGACGGTTCTCACCCCACTACAATGATCCCGCCCTGGCGGGGAAATCCCTTCTCAGTGGCTTGCATGGAAAAAAGATCTGATTTAAGAATTCAAACCGTCATTTCACAATAAACTTTATCCCACACACTCATAAAATACCTGTTCAGTCTAAGATTAATTTCGGGAGTTCTACTCTGCTGAATTCAATTTCCATTAAATCCTATAGTTTCTTTAGCATCTTATCAATCTACCTATATGATCAAATTAATAATTAGACCTCTCATGTTTTACCATATTTCCCTATAAGTTAGTGGCTATGATTTAGTCAAATCTAGACTAGGTTGGGAAATCTCCATATACTACAAAAAAGTTTTCCGGCCCAAAAACAATTTTCCCGTTAGTTTTATATAAATATGAGAACAGGTCATTGAAATAAATATAACTTTATCCATCACTCGTCCCCGAGTCACAAACTAGGAAAACATGCATAAGCAAGAGTGAAGTAGTACCTAAATCAACGAATAACTGGGATACATGTTTCGCATGTACTTCTCGCTTTCCCAAGTGGCTTCCTCGATGGGATGATGCTTACATTGAAATTTGTTGAACTTAACCTCCTTGGTCCTCAACTCTCGAACATCACGATCAAGAATTGCAATCGTTTCTTCCTCATACTTAAGGCCCTTGTCTAACACAATTGAGTCCTATTTTATGATGTTTTCTCAATCACCATGATATCTCTTCAACATTCACACATGAAATACAAAATTAACTCCCGGTATGTTAGGAGGTAAAGCCAACCTATACGTCATTGGCCCCATACGGTCAAGAACCCCAAATGGCCAAATGTAACATGGACTAAGCTTGCCTATCTTTCTGAATCTCATCACTCAATTCATAGGTTATACCTTAACAAGAACGTTATCACCAGTCTGATATTCCATGTCTCTTACCTTATGATATGCGTACTTCTTATATCTTATTTTGATGCTAAAATTATAGCTTGAATATTCTTCACTTTATCTTGAGCATCCTTCACTAAATTAACCTCAAAGCTTAGCTAGTTATATTCGAGTTCTAAGTTCAAGTTCAGTAACAAAATTCAAGTTCAAACTAATTGCTAAACTTAGTTATATCTAAACTTCTAATCCAATGATTAATTATATTCAAATTATAAGTTCAAGATCAAGTTTATATAATCTCTAAAATTAGTTATATATAAAGTTTAAAGTCAAGAATAATTAGTTATATATAAAATTTTAAGCCAAGATAATTAGTTATATTCTAGTTCTTATTAAGTTCAACTACTTCAAGTTCTAATTAAATTCATCATATATCCAATTTCAAAAATTAGTTATACATGAACTTCAAACTCAAGAATAATTTGTTATGTTCAAATTTCAAGTTCAAAATTCTAAATGTAGCTTCGATTTATCTAACTTCAAATTAACACTTCACTAACTAACAATCAATCAAATTAAAAAAAAAATCCCAATTCACAAGTACTAAAATAAAAAAAAACCTAAATCATTCGCTAACTAACAATCAATCAAACTAGTACTAAAATTAAAGAAGTCCTAAATCATTTACTTACTAACTAACAATCTATCAAACTAGTACTATAATTAAAAAATCCTAAATCATTCACCAACAAACAATCAATCATTCAAAATAACAATCAGTAAAACACAAATTAAATATATTAATTAACAAATCAAATCAAACTCAAATTGAAAAATTAAAAAATAATTCATGAAACCCTAATCTTAAATTAAAGGAGAAAAATACAATGAAGACACAATGGAGCAACAGGGGTCGTCGTTGGCAGCGACAGCGAAAATCTTAGACAGAAGGAAGAGAAGGAAGGAGAAAGGAAAGAAGGAAATTTCGTGTCTGGTTTCAAAGATATTTTAAGAAAAATGACGGACATCGTCTCTTTGTCCGTCACTTTTTTAAAAATAGTTGACCAAAATTTTGACCAAAAAGCGATGGACTAAGAGACGTTGTCCGTCGCTTTTTTTAAATGTTACACTAGTCATTTTGACCAAAAAGCGACGGACTTAGAGATGCCCCTTGCTCTTTGTTAAAAAAAATTAATCACTTAAAATAAAGTAAAAGCGACGAATGGAGTGGTTAGTTTTTAATTTATAAAAAATTATTTTAAATAAAAAGAAACGCACGGCGTCGGTACTTATATAAAATAATTATATATATATATATACCAATTAGATTGGAAATATTAGTAGTGTGTACACTACTGGTGTGTACAATTAATTGGTAAGGTGCAACTTCACCTGGAATCATATATATGTAAACGAATTCCAATAGATTAAAATAGCTAACTATAAAGGTGTAAAATTATTGTTTCCAGTTTTGCGATGCAACCTTGAATCAAATAGACTATTAAAATATTTACGGCACATAAATTTGTCT
This sequence comes from Solanum sitiens, assembly GCA_016801875.1. Taxonomy (NCBI): domain Eukaryota; kingdom Viridiplantae; phylum Streptophyta; class Magnoliopsida; order Solanales; family Solanaceae; genus Solanum; species Solanum sitiens. Next base: position 299,913 of record JABWTJ010000826.1, on the reverse strand, counting down.
TCATAGCTAATGGTAAATGAAATACTATGATATTATTAAAAAAAAGGTTAGAAATAAAGAGAAATAAACATGTAGACTAAATACCATATTGAGAAAATCTAATCTAGAACTACATTTAAGGATATATATTATTACTTTACCTTTTTTTTTTATATCCTTTAGGTTAATTAGGAAAAACTTTTAATTCCACAATATTTTTTTCAATCGAGTTGGGCAATGGGCCAGTTTTTACTAAATATCAATAAAAAATATTTTTTCGGGCTTCAGAAAGTCCAAAATAGAAGAAACATGATGAATGAAATACACAAAAGCAAAACAAAAGGCCAGACCAAAATGGTTTGGTTCAAAAAGACACTTATTACTATATGGATTGATATATTAATAGGTTTATTAATAGGGTTGCATTATTTCTCTTATGAAATCCCTTTCTCTGCAAAATAAGTTGATGGTGATGAGCATCCAAAATATTAGTCTCGCTCATGTTCTTGTTTGGGTGATTAACACTTATGACCCACTTTGATGTGCGTCATTTGTTCTTCAGCCTATAAAGTAAGATATGTGTCCTTATCTCGTAGTTAATTTTCTTATATATAATCCTTGAATAAAAGGTCCATCTTTCTATTCCTTTTCCTGTCTAGATGTTTAGTTTGGTTGATTGGATTGTTGTGTATCCCAAGTTATTTGTAGAGCATTGTCATCTTGGGTGTCTATTTTTTTGATCTATTTCGGAGCTGCTCTTTCTTCTTTGTTCAATTTGAATCTAATTTATTTTTAATTGGTGGATCTGTGTCTATGATAGGGGTTTTTCTTCCTTCTTTGCATGATTTATATTATTTTTATTTTAATGGATGGATCTCTGTTTTTTCATCCGAAGCACAGGTGGAGTGAAACTAGAAGCTCTCAACCTCCTTCCATTAAGAAAAATACTATTTTAACCCAAGATTAAAAGGTACATTTGTCTATTCCTTTTTCGTGTGTAAATTTTTAGTTCCACATATTTTATGTTCCTGCTTTGCTCGATTTGCACCTAGTTTACTTTTAATTGATTTGTTTGTGTGATTATTAGGGTTTCTTTTCCTTGTTTTCTTGATCTGAATCTAGTTTCCTTTTAATTGATGGATCTACTTTTTTCAGTTAAAGCAATGGTAGAGTAAAAGTAGATGCTCTCAACCTCATTCAAACAAGAAAATTCATTTTTAACCCTAGATTAAAAGGTCCATCTTTCCATTTTTTCCTATCTAGATAATTTGTTGTGTGGATTGCATTGTTGTTTATTCCTAGGAATCAATAGAGGGTTGCCTTCTTGAGTGTCAGTTTGTTAGATGTATGTTAGTATTTCTGTTCCTTCTTGGATGTCTATGTTAGATCGGTGTTTTTCAGCTGTAGGAGGGGTGGAGTGAAACTAGAAACACTCGACCTCCTTTGAGAAAAAAAACTACTATTTTGATACCTTTTAATATTAATAGACTTTACAAATTTTAGAAATATAGATTACATGAATTTAATGGCTTTGTTTATGTTCAAGTATTCTCCTATAGTAAATACAATTGTATATTTCTTACACTTTCAACCTAGCACAACATAATAAACTAGAGATTCATTCACCTATTTTCCTTAATTTAGTCAAAAACACTTTCTTTTGAGGTGAAATTTTCTCCAATAAATTTCCCAGTATGAGGAAAAAGGGAATTGTATTCGTAGTCAACAACATAACAAACAAATGGTAATGATTTTGAATTTCACCGTAAGTATATGTTGCAGTCAACAACATAACAATAAAATTAAACACAAATTTTGTTATTTATGTTTGTATGTATGTGTATATTTTTTAATTATGTTGTCATTTGGGTATTGTACTAAAAGAAGTATCTCAATGTGTTGACAGACTCGATGGTTGAAAAGAAGTGAAATGAAAAAAAAATACTTAGCTTCTATAGACTCATTCTTAGAGGTATTCCATTACATAATAAATCATATGTCGATAATTACACCGTAAAGGTGACACTCTCATTTTCAACTAAATTCATAACAAAGATTGAATTTTAGAAAGTATATTCTTTTTAAGGTAATAATTTATATATAAAGTTATATTGGAATTATTTGGGTAGCGCCTGGTTCTCTTTTCACCGTTACAATTTCAAAATTATTTTTCCCTCTTCTTGTTGTTCTAGATACTCAATTTATTGCTCATTAAAAAAATTAAATGAAATGTTGGATGTACGACATGACCTGATAGATCTGATATATCAGAGATTACATGCGTGGATGGCACTGAGATTCACAAGTTTTCAAATTATGACTTTAAGAGGTTTGGTTATCAATAGTAATGGAATGAAGAATAGTAATTACATGTAGTACCTTTAAAATATATTACAAGAGAGGACTTGAAGATTAAATACATGGACAATAGACATGTAGTGTCTTTTCTCCGCTCTAAATCATAAATAAAGTTTTGGGCAGTGTCCAAAGGATGAAATCATTAGACATATAGTTAGTCCATTATTATAATATTATAAAAGCACTTTATTTCAGAAACTTATTAAAATACTTTTATCCCAATTCATTTTGTCTCCAGACTATTCTGCGAATCGAGTCCCAAGTCCTTAACTTAGTTTCTTGCCTGAAAGAATCAAAGTTCTATGTTCTAGTAGTAGGTTGCCCCTTTGTTGGGGGTTGGAGAATTATCATGTTGGTAGTCTTGTAAATCAAGATTGGCAACTCATCTTTCGTAATCATAATATTATAATGGATTTGATCTAATAGTTTTTTTTTTGCATTTGATCCTCATGGTAATATAGAAATACATTATCATATTCTCCTTGAATTCCGTCCTATTGATTATCGGGTTGTCTTTTTTATGATTTACTAATATCAATCAAATTCTTGGATGTTCTCTTTCTCAGACTATCTTGATTTAGAGTATACAATTGTAATTAGTAGGGGATTATATATGAATGGGATGACTTACTTAAATACAACGTCAAATGATGTACTACCATTCATTGTGAAAAATGTAATCACACCAACTGTACATGTGCCTATCAACCCCCATAGTAATTATAAGTAGTTACATAACATAGCTTATCTTCTATATGAGTTAAGGCACCATATCTCCCAGGAAGATAGGAACCTACTGAACTGTTGTGATCTCATGTTTCACATTAAATGATAGCACAACATTTGATGTTGTATTCTAGTAAGACATCCCCTTCATATAAAATCACCTACCAATGGCAGTTGTATATTCTAATTCAAGACAGTCTAAAGAAGCGCATTCGAAGAATTTGATTGAGATGAGTTTATCTCAAAGAAGAATATTGGTTGACCAAAAGAAGAGACTGTAGTGACAGTGTGATAATATGATTCAGTAATACCTTAAGGATTAAATCAAAGAACAAGAATTTGATCAAATCCATGATAGTAGTAATGAGGAGGAATATGTTTATAATATATTGTTCTAGGATTCCAAACATAATAACTCTCCCACTTCTAACAAAGGAGTAACCTACCACTAGAACATAAAACATTAACACTTTCGGACAAAAAATCAAGGGAAGGACAAAAAATTCCAGAGATTAAAAAAATAGGATTCAATTGTAAATCCTTATCGAGTGATTGAGAAAGGTGTCATGAAAGTTTATAGATTGAAGTAGTTTTCATCTTTGAACACTGCCTGAAACTTTATTTATAATATAAAGGGAAGGAAATGCAGTACATGTTTCCTGATCACATATTCATATCCTCTCGTCTAATGTAGCCAACATCTAGTGTAGATAATTAAAACTCTTCATTCTACTCTTGTAGATAAGTTATCCTCCTCTGGAAACTTGTGAATCCTACTACCTAGTTATTTGGTCATGTTATCATCCATTTCATCGAGCAATCTATTATTTCTTACTGAAATGATTTTATATATGTTTTTGATACGCAAGTAATTGAGTTGACGGAAAAGCAAGAAGAAGAGGGGAAAATTGATGCAAAATCCTAACGATTTGTGATCCAAATCATTCAAATAATATTTCTCTTATAAATTACGTACCTTAAAAATGGAAAATCTTCCAAAAATCTTGTCTTTCTAAAGAGCCTACTAAAAAGAGGAAGCAAAACAAGAAGATAATCCCTTAAAGAGTATTTACGAACATATGATTTTCTTAAGTCATGGAATACCTATGAATATGGTAGGACTAAGTCTTACATAGATAGGACTGCTTTTAAATAGACAAATGAATCAAGTAGATGATATCCCTATTATCACACAAGACACTAGCAAACTCATGATGGATAATAGGAAAGGTCCCAAATCTTCGTTCTCTTTTACTTCATCTGCATAAGCAATAAAATTAACTCGGTGAGTCAATTTTACATCTTCTTCATGGGCTCCCCTTTTCTCATTAATCATAACTACAATCGGTTAAACAACTTCAAAGTTTCCTATCTCTTTTGGGAGTAACCTTCTGCTCGAAGTGGTGATTTCCATAAAATGAGATAGATGCTCTTTCCATTTTTATTATCAATTGTTTCTTGGAAATTTTCCCTTTTGATGTGGGTTTTTATCTCTTGAAATGTCTATTATTTGAATTTCATGTATTTGGATAGAGATATATGAGAGCTAAATATCTCATGTATTGTGCGGATTTTTGCTTATGTCCTCAATTAGTTCTATAAAGCATTCACAAGTGTACTTTCTAATTTTGAGTTTGTTTACTCATGAGAAGGATCATTTCACCGTTCTCGTTAGTTAGATATCTTCCCTCTATGAGATATGTACAATTTTTCAGTTTATCCAAATTTATTGTTATGTATAATTACCTCACTTTTTATAACATGTCCCTTGGTTATTCTTAGTGTAACACCACGGAATTTGAAAGAGCTAAATTTAGAATGAACTTATTGGGGAAAGAGCCAAATTTGAGACTACAAGTTATCCTTAAATTATGAGTTTAGATTAAACTTCAAAAGACTATAACTTTAAGTACATGATGATTTAGCTGGAACATATGATATCAAACTAATGGTCTTGGAATCCTCTTTACAAAGCCACCGAGTTTGCTAATTGGCGAGTTTGTTGAGGGAGATATTCTTGTTTGAAGTAAGGTTGTCCAGTTAAGGAAAGTTACCCATAATATGAGGAGTATTTTGCTCTTTTCGTTTCCCAATCAGATTTAAGCGGATTATGGTAATATTTAGGGGTTTAAACTGATTCGTCCAGATTTCAAAAAATATGATTACACTTGGGAATTTAGAAGAAAATTCAAGAAGAGAAAAGTAAAGGAGTGAGGGAAGATTCAAAGCGTTCATCGGAATTTCTTGAGAATCAAGGATCGTTTTGCCAATTGTTTGATCCCTTAGAGGTATATGAGTTAACATAGTGCTAGGTTCATTCACCCACATGCCAATCATGCTATTTTAAATTCGATTTCCTTCTTGAGTTTGAAGGATTTAAGTGCTTCTTGAGTTTTCTTGGAATTTCTTTCATAATTTTAATTGTTGGGATTTTGATGAATTCTTTAGAGTTATTTACATAACGTGTGTGTGTTTTTTGAGTAGATTATCACGTGCATATGTTGAGTATTTGGTTCTAAGTGAATTGGAAAGAAAACATATGATTTTAGGTGAATAAGGGTAAGAAAATTAGAGAACAAAACTAGTCGGGTTTACAGGGCAGGCCTGGTGCGCCGCGCCACCAGTGCAGCAGTACTGGCCCTAGGATAATGGAGGGCTGGAGCACCGCACCACTTTGTGCGTTGGGGTCACTTGCCTCGACCATTTCCAGTCCTTTGCTCCGTTTGAGTTCTTTAAAGTGTACCTTTACTCACTATGAATTCTACCTACTCTAAATTACATCTAAATATCTTGAATCTATTCATAAGATGAATCATAACCTTGAAATCATAATTCAAATTCAAGGTAGAGTTAAGTATCAATTATTGGAGAGTTCTTTCGAGTCTTTTGAGAAGTGGTTTGCAAACATTTTTAAACTTGTTTTAAGACTTGAGCATTTGATTTGGAGGAATAGTAGAGATGCACTCATTTTCTTTAAAATTATATATGTGAACTAACTATTCCCAATAGAAAACTTTTTACATTAAAGATGAAAGGAAACATATATTTCCAGAAGAGTTCATGAATAGTTTTAGTGTTATCTCTTTTATGAGAAAACCTTTTTAGTAATAATCTCACAGTTGAAAAAAGAGGAATGATTTTATTTTAAAAATAGTGAGCTTAGTTATATTTTTGGGAGTAGTTTTGAGCATCGATATGGGGGAGAGTTCATACAACTCAGAACCCCCATCAACCATGCAGCCATTGTGTGTAGAAAAGATTCATACTTTTTCGATGATTCTAATATTGATTTTTAGCATAGACTAGTGGATCCACTTAGTTAAGGAGATCTCTACATTGACAAAGTATAGGGATGTTCGATCAGCGTGGGCAAGAGGTTGTAATATCATATACCTAACAGTGATGTTTGTCGTCTAGAGAATCTCCTAAAAGAGTATAGTTTGTATTTTTTCATATAAATTCAGTTACATTATATTTTGTAATGCATTGATTTTTTATCTATTGTTTTAAAATCTTTCTTTATATTGCATTATTGTTATTTCTTTATATTGAAATACGGTTGAGTTGAGACGAGGTAACTTATTTCTTCATGTCCAGTTCAAGCTATGTCATGTTTTAGATATCCCCTTGTTATTTATCATTTCAATTTTTTTATTAGGATGTCGTGGGTCTTGTTCCGATGTCCATCTTAATTAGTAGAGGCTTCATAAATGAAGAAATAGTAGTTGATGAGTCTTTCCATTTTGATTTTGAAATTTTTAAAGACTTGAGTTGCCTCTTTGGACAGTTGAATGTTGAGGAAAGGATCAAAATAGTCCCTCTTCTTTCGATTAAGGCTCAAAGTGATCCTTGAGTCTTCACATGGAGCACTAATAGTCCATCATGTTTGCAATACTTTTGGTCCTCATCCTAAATTTTACCTATTTTTTAGCATTGATTTAATCCATAACGTATGTATGAGATGTGCAATCGTCAATTTTTATATTTAATAGAAATAAGAACACCGTATGAAAAAATGTGAGAAGAAAAATACTTTGTTTTATTTTGTAGAAATTGTATTGCAGGTAAAGTCGAGAGGTTTATCACGATAATTTCACGTGCAATAGTAAAAAAATTTCTTTTCCTACAAATTCATATGTTAAGATGTTCTTAGTTTAGCTGCAGTTATATTTCTAGTGAGCAGAAGAAGGTGTTTTTCTTATCACCTTTTCTCAGATAGAGTTATTATTTCTACTAAATATATAAAAAGACGATTGGACATTCTTTATATAAAATTCTGGACAAAATTAACGTTTAAAAAATAGGAAAATTTTTAAGAGAGGACCAAAAGTGCACCAATATTGCAAACATGAGGGACTATTAGTGCTCCATGTGAAAACTCAAGGATCACTTTGAGCCTTAACCCAAAGATGAGAGACTGTTTTGATCCTTTCCTCGTTGAATGTTTCTTTAAAACATTATGAGTTTATTACATGAGTTTATGTTTAAGGTTTTGTAATGTTGAGTAAGTCTTAAGCTGAGATTTGAGCGAGGCAAGGGTTCGTTAGGAGCCTGCAATGGCTCTTGTGTGTCGGCCACGCCCAAGGTGTAGGCTCAGAGCGTGAGACATACCATGCATTTGTGGTATCCATTGACTTTTGTAGTTCTGACCTTTGTAGATCTAGTGTTTATATTTCCACTGATCATCGTTCACATAATTAGCTTCCTCAAATTGCATTGGAAGCCTATAAATATTGCATCATCATCTAGGCATATTTTACATATGACAACTTGCACATCATTGACCATTGAAACCCAGTCTAGATATTTTTCGTCAATCTTCCCAAGATTGGGGTTCTTTGCATATACATCCTGACCCGCTCTCACGATTCATATATACATTTAAAGTAGAATATTTTAATTCCAACTTAGATTTCTTAGTTAAAGGAACCGTTTATTTAATAACAAATTGACGAACTCCACCGATATGGTGAATATATTTGTTGGCAAGTTGTGGAGACAAATTCGTATCACTATATGAGGGAGTATTTGAATGCCTCTAGTCTATAGCGTCATTATGGTGTATGTTAATGTTTTCAGCGTCCAGAAAATTAATCATGAGTAGAAGAAGTTTTACTTATTACTACACTAATATCATGTAACACACAAAAACCTTATGAATTTTACAACTGTATTGAACTTGACAACCTCAATAGAAATTTTAGATACTCATATGAAAGTGTAACACTGAGAATAATAATTTTATGTAATTAGTGAAAATTATTTTGAATGTCAACCCTTGAAAGAATAAAGCTTAAGTAATTCAGGGCCCCTTAAAGTTGTCCGCATAATTTACCTAAACACATTAACTAAGACTTGTACCTGTTGAACACTTATGCCCCTTAAAATAGTTTCCTATTTGAGATTTTTTTCCACTCAACCAAACATATGAGATGTGTATAATACACTCGCCGTGACATGAAAAATTGATGGATTAAGTGATGACATGTGGCATTTATGTCCAAAAACTTATTTAAAAATGAAATTCTAGAAAACAACAATTTTAGTCTATATAACTAACTAAAAACATTAAAAATGATTTTTGTTAAAAAGCCACCCACGGCAACCCCTCCTTTTCCTCTCAAGTTGATCCCAACTGTAGCATTTTCAACAGAGCAATCCCTCGCTCACTCTATTTTTCAGATTTAATCTTCTTCTCTCCATCTAGTTTTTGTATAAGAAAGATGAATAAGGTTTCGCCAAAAATTATAAATTTCTATCACCATGGACCGAAAGAATGAAATTACTTGACATATTTTGCTGAATTTCATAGATGATGTTTTTTGGGGTTGAAGAACTCTTTGTTTTTTACTATCAATTTAATTAATTGATTTGATTATTTATTTTTGGGTTATATAGACATAATTTTATTTCGGGATCGAACCTAGTTAGAAAAAATAAAATTTCTCTTGAAAAAATTGCAGTCATCAAATTAGATTTTTTCTTTTATTTGGAGAGATATGAAACAATTGTACTAGTTTAAAAATATAACTGGTGGGTTTTGAAGTTGTTGTAACGAGAGAGGTGGTGAAAATAAGTTGATGTTGGATGATGGTAAAATTAACATAGGAGAAAATAAGTTGATGATGGATGGTTTTGAAATTAAGATAGGAGAAGATGGTGAAAAAATGCAAAAAAAAAAAGATATTACAAATCAATTATGGTAAGGTTTTTTAAAATGAAAAAAATGGTGGTGAGGGGAGGAAGAAGTGTCAAAAGAAAAGAGAGAGAGAGAAGAGTACGGGAGATGGTGATAGGGGCGACAATGGCGATATTGCCAGAAATTGGTGGTGTTGGAAAATGTCTTATGGCTAAAGAACAAAATCATTAAAAATAACTAAAAATGTGTCTCTCACATGCGCCAGTATATGTTTATTGCAACTTCTTTGCCATGTCAATGAAAAGTGTTCAATATATACTCATATTGAATAGTAAAAACTTCCACTAGGTACATGCCGTAGTTGAGGTGGTTAGGAAAATTATGTGGACAACTTTAATGGACCGTGGATGACTTAAGACAAAGAATTATGATATTCAGAAAAAACTTCGAACTTGTTTAAAAGGTGAGACAGAACCTAATGCTAAATGATATAGTCAACTTTCCTTATATGAAACGTTATATGTCTATTTATAATGAATCAAAAACACGGAATCCTAAAAATAATAAATTGTTCCGCTGATATGATCCATGAGTCAATATACAACTGTCGATTGACTTGTAGGTCATGGAATTCCTTTAAACTAGCAATTGATGCATTGACCATTAGAAGAGTCCTTATAGGATTCACTACTTTACTACAACTTAACTTATTGTCTAGCCATAAATAGCCTACTGTCTTGAACTTGTTCCTATTATTTGGGTGAGGCTGGTTCTCATTAAGCTTTTGATATTCATCAACATACTAGATATGGATTAAATATGTTAACATAGGCTTCCCACCAAAAACCAAACATCGATGATAGAGATTGCAATAGGTAGATGGTGTGGAGTGTGGAACTCATAAAGAAGGCGGCACAACGGATATTTTTATGTGGGATGGAGACTAAAAATATTTGTTTAAATTCAAAAGTAAGACGAGGTGGAAGGTGTCTTAAATGTAAAATATAATAAATCCTCCACATATTTAATTTCCATAAGTGATGTGTTGCATGAACTTGGGGCACCTATGATGTTATTTATACTACTAAAGAACTCTGACTGAGCATGATTCTCACATATTATTTGTCATTTTCACAACAGTTTCATAGGATAAATACTTGCAGAAGCCCCATGCAAAAGAACTTTTGTCCAATCCTACAAAAATGCTATTTTAATAAGCTATGTCTCTTAAGATATAACTTTGTTAGTTCAGACACTGCACTTCTAATTCTATAAACATAAATTCGATAAGACTAAGTTATGATTATTTACATTGAACTTATGATTATTTATACATAAGATCGGTAAAATTAGGTCATGTTATTCAAAGCTTATGGGCTTGAATTTCTTAAGAAATAATATTATGAAACTTAACTAATGTCTTATAAGAAAATAAGACATAACTTGTACCTTGTAAAGTTAGCCTTGAGAAATTTTTTACCTTGCGATTTTGTCTATGTAAAGAGTATTTTCAGCAACTTTTTTATTACGTATTGTTTCAAAGGGAATTCAACAATTAAAGACCACCAATTTAAGGGATAAAATTAAAGATCACTCCAAAAAGGGGGTATTCGTGCAATAACCTAAACTTTCAAGATTCAGACCAATTTTTGGGAGAAATTTCACTTCAATTCATAAAACTTCATGCATTTTTTTTCAGGTACAATGCCTATTCAACAACATCATCATGTTTCAAAAATCACTTCATCAAAACTCAAATCATAAAATTTCAAGTTTTAACTTCAAATTATATGGACAAATAAGAGCCATGTAATATAGAATATTTATATGACTAGATTACCATTTAAAATAATTTTAAAACTTGAGTGAATGGAGAGGAGATATTGAATATATTTCACTTACGAAATTTATTTCCTAGATTTTTATACAACTAGGTTACCGATAAGAAAATAATTGTAGATTTTGTATATAATTTCAATAGAATATAATAGAATTAAATTAATATAGGGTGACTTTAAGTAATTTTCTATGGTTGATAATATGATAAAAATAATAAGTAACTAATGATGTTCAAGTTTCTGTGTTCTTTTTTGAGAAATCACAGAATGTATCTCTTTATTGTTTATTTACTGTAAATTGGAAGAGTCATCATAGATTAGGTGTAAGGTTTATCGATTGGAGGTTAGGTTTATGTTCCCCTTCTTTATTTATTTTTTGTTAATATAATTAATATATGAGTTTAGATTGGGTTAGTGTTTGATGTTTGATATGATATTTTCAAAAATTTGATTTCCCTAACCGATAACTGAGAGTACATACATAATACATAACTCTCAAAGTTTGGTTCATTAAATAATAAACTTTGGTACGATAAATAAAACATTGATATAGTAAATCAGTAATTATGTGTTGAAGAAGAAGTTATTTTTTCAAGATGTATAATTTGTCCAAAATTTGAAATGTTATATTTTAGACAAATCACATATTGATGTTAAATCTCTAAAATCGATCGCAATTGCATTATTTAATGACTCATTATATTATATTTCTATGCGTACAATAGGATAAATAGTAGTAACTAATTGTCACGACCCAAAGTACACCTTAGAGGCCCTAAACAAGTCACATGCATGTTGTATTGACGTCAAGGTCATTTATGTATGTATGCCTCATCTTCATCGTTTAGATCATTCCTATAGAGACATCAAGTAAATTGTGACTTGTTGGGATTGACAGTTCGGTCACCCGATCGTTCATTTATTTTTTTTGTGATTTTAGTGTTTTCGGAGATTTTGAACATTGAACAATCAATTTTGATATAACGATAAGGAAAATTACCTCAGAATCAAATTCTAACGATTCTATCAGCTCCGCAGGGTCATTTTAGGCTTGTAGCATTGTAAGCATGACTCGTGAGCCTTTTAGTGTGAGTATGTACATTAGGCATTTAAACATTCAAGTTAAGGTTTGTTTTTGGCATTATTCAACAATAATGTCACGACTTGAGCCTACACTCTGGACGTGGCCGGCACTCGAGAACTATTGGTTGTCCGCCAGCGAACCCTCATCCTAGCTGACTACAAGTGGAAGACTAACTCAAGAATAAAAGGCTTTAAAAATAAATAAAAATTCCTTGAACTCAATTACAAATCTTCATCTCAATTGGATAACGCTGAATAAAAATAATATATTCAACTCGCCATAAAATAGACAACTTAATTCTTTAAATCATTTAACAAGATAAATGAAACATACTTCTCAAACTCTTCAGTCTGTCTATGAATCCTCTAATTACAAGTATAGAAGTCGGGACAAGACTCACGACATTCTGACAAAAAATAAAAGTAAATGAAATCCTCGAGAAGTAAGGAGACCCACTATAGCTAACTCTAACTCCATGTGGTATCAATGAAGCTCATGTTGATGACCCAAATACCTCAATCTACATCATGAAACAATGAAGGCCAAATAACTAAGTACGTGGAATATACAACCATGTAAGGGGATTTCTAAATCATAAATATAAGCTTGAACTTGATAAAAAAGAAACATACATAGATCCTCTTAACTCACTCAACTAAATTCGACTCAAGAATAAGAAACATAGTTCAACTTAATGATAAGATAATTGACTCTGGGTACTAAAATCCAAATACTCAACTCAATATAAATCAACAATACATATGCAATATATGAAAAGCTTTTGAATAAGTAAAAAGTCACTTAGTTTGTATGCAAGGATACAAGATAAACTCTGCGCGGTCATTTAGTAGAGTGTGTTAGAGAAAATAATGCATGCATTAGCTTGATGTATTCGTAATACCTTGTTTGGTACACTTTTCTAACCTATGCATTATTAATGCTTGTATTAGTAATACACTCTATTGTGTATTAAAAAGTGTATTACTAATACCATTTGTTTCTATGCATTGGTAAATGGGTTCTAATGCATGCATTAACATTATTAAAGACACAATTGCCCTTAAAACTTTTTTTATATCCTTCCCACTATATTTGTGGAGGGTATTTTTGTAAAAACATATTAGGCTATGCATTATATTTAACACTTGTATTAGATTAAATAATTACAAAACTACCCTCAAAGCCTTTTAAACACATTTCCTAACATTTTCTTTTCTTTTAATTTTCTTTGTTGTCATATGTTTTTATTTTCATTTATTTTTCTATGTCTTTTAATTTGTTGGTCTATTATATATATATATATATATATATATATTAAATAATAATAATCTAATGTCAACATAATTTGATAAAAAAATTACTATTGTGGCAATAAATTTGATTAAAAAAAAAATTCTTTTTCCAACTTTTAACAAAAATATTTTGACTCAAATAGTACAACTATTTAATATTATTTTTAAAAAAAAGGAAGAAGAAGAAGAGGAGGAGTTAATGATGTTTTAACAAACAACTTTGTTGCAAGGAAGTGTAAAAATAAATAAACTATGAAGTGTATGTTTGTAAACATATATTTTTAAGTAGAAATTAAGCAAGATTTATTATTTCTAATACATCAAACAAAACAACGTATAAGAATAATGCTTGCATAACTAATGCAAGCATTAACAATGCGATCACTACTAATGCAAGCATTACTAATGTACCCTATTTTACATTATTCTTATAAACTCTACCAAATGACCCCTGCTTGTATATGAAAATACAAAGTAAACTATATGTGTATAAGAATTTAAAATATCGTCGTTGGAGTTTGTCTAACCAACGGCCATCTCTATAAGCTTAAGTGACGATACAACGTCTTGCCTCACACTACAAGGGTCGTCCTATACCTTGCCGGGGGTATAGAACTGTCACGACCCCGAAGGTCGTGAGTGACACCCATACTAATCCTCTAGTGGGAGAACCATAACTACTAACTAACTAACCACGAACTAAGCATTTAAAGATACAGAAGCAGGTTTAAATGCAAAAAATTAAGTAGAATTCCCATTAACTCCAAAAGTCTAACAACAAAACAAAATATGTGGAAGCAAATACCTAGAACCGGAAATTCAATGTACTGAAAGTCTAACAAAAATGTCTAAGAAAATGGGTACAACCTAAACTAACAGGAGAATTATCTAAAAAAACTAGTCTAAGTCCGAAGCAAAGGGACTAAACAAAAAAGAGAACTCATGGCAACCTGAATGAACTAGCTCACCCTTGAATTCGATAGACAATTATTGATATTGTAAATGAGGTACTTGAAGATGCCATTTACTCAACAAAGAAAGAGCAAGTGCATTATCAGTACACAAAAAGTGTACTTGTAGGATCACGCGACTATCCCAGTAAGTGCAACATAAGTAAGTAATTACAACATCATAAACTGGCATATACCGAACATGTACAATATCAATAACAATTCCATATTCTTAACGATAATCATACATAAGCAAAAAGTCATTGATCCTCTCACGAAACCCATACCCAAAATGTTAGTGTGCCAGATCATGGTACCCGTTCCAAGTTCGGGTTCGCATTAGTGAGAACCGATCCAATGTATATGCAGGTACGTGACAAGCTGTCCTAGTAAGTATGATTTTATGTGGAAACCAATTCATTCAACACACCATAGTCACAATCACAATGTATATTCTCACTAGTAAATCAATGAAAAGGAGTTTTATGGCATATAGTTATTCGTTCATACTCATTTACAACTCAGTCGATAATGCAAAATTTGCATAAATAGATGCAATATAGTGAAGCAAGAACAAACATAAATCACACAATCAAGCATTCACAACTATCATCTACCTCGAACAATGTTTGAATCCCCTAAAACACTTGATTCTTCTCTTTCCTTGTTCTTTCTACTTGCTCTAGGTCTACAAACAAACAATTAAATGAGAGGATCAATAATTAGGGTCCAACTTATCCGTATTACAACTAATCCATTAATCAAAGACTAAACCCTTGATCCACATACCCAGTTTTAAGGATTTCCCCACCATAAATCTCATATCCAAACCTTCCCCATCGATAATTACCCATAAATTTAAATTCTACAAATCAAAAAATGGTTTAGGGGAGTGAAAACCTTACCTTTTGACTAGATTAAGGTGGAAACTGGTCAACAAGACACTTGGGTTTGTTCCTTATCTCTCATTTTCGGAAATTTCAGAATAAATTTTTTTAGAATTTATTTGTGACTTTAAGTCATGTCTATCCTGCCACGAAGGTCCTCACCCTACGACAACGGTCCCGCCCTAATGGGAAAATCCCATCTCAGCGGCTTGCACGGAAAAAAGAACTCATGAAAGAATTTAAACCCTCATTTCACAATACACCTTCATCCCAGACACTCATAATAATACCAGTTCACTCTAAGATTAATTTT
>JABWTJ010000826.1:169347-279347 GCA_016801875.1 Solanum sitiens | reverse complement strand
CATGTTCCTCTCATAGTGATCAACACCCATGGGTGTCTTTGGTGTGCGTAATTGCTTCTCGACTTGTTATAACGCCCTGTAATTCAATAAGCTAGGAAACACAGGATAATCATTTTTGGAAATAAAAAGAGAAATCTGGAAAATATCCAGATTTTAAAAGTAAGTTTTGGTCATTTTCAAACGGCCATAACTTCCAGCTCAGGAGGAGTTAGGGTGAGTTCTATATGGTTGGAAATGACTTGGGAATATCTTTCCAATGGCACCGAGTTTGCACACTTTCGATGTCGTATGAGGGATTTATGCCTTCCGGATGTTGTGCTGGTCGACTGAGGAAAGTCCAATCCGCAGAGAGTTGGGCTATTGGACGTCATCAGGGGCTTGCCAAGATCTTGCTGGCAGCCTGATTCTATTTGGATAATTGTCGATAGGATGCCAAATTCAACCAATTTCTTGCCGGTAATGACTACCTATTCGGCTGAGGATTATGCTAAATTGTTCCTTCAAGAAGTGGTAAGACTTCATGGAGTTACGGTCACAATTAATTCAGATAGAGGTGCACAATTTACTGCACAATTTTGGAAATATTTCTAGAAAGATTTGGGTTCAAAGATGAACTTAAGCACTGCATTTCACCTCAGATAGATTGTCAAGCAGAGCGTACTATCCAGACCTTCGTAGATATGTTGAGAGCTTGTGTGATCGACTTCAAAGGGAGTTGGGATGATCACATACCTCTCATTAAGTTCGGTTACAACAATAGTTACCATTCGAGCATCCAAATGGCCCCATATGAAGCTCTTTATGGTAGAAGATGCAGATCTCCTATTGGGTGGTTGGAAGTTGGTAAAGCAGGGTTTATTGGACTAGATCTAGTCCACCAAGCTATGGAGAAGGTGAAAGTGATTCAAGAAAGGTTGAAGATGACACAGAGTCGCCAAAAGTCCTACACTGATGTGAGGAGAAGGCTACTGGATTTTGAAGTGGATAAATGGGTATATCTTAAGGTTTCACCCATTAAGGGTGTTATGAGGTTTGTTAAGAAGGTGAAACTTAGTCCCCGGTTTATTGGACCTTTTAGAATCTCCAAGAGAGTGGACAAAGTTGCTTATGAGCTGGAGCTACCCCAAGAGTTAGCAGCGGTTCATCTAGTATTTCATATTTATATGATAAAGAAGTGCTTGGGTGATCCTTCATTGATTGTACCAACTGAGAATGTTGGGATTAAGGATAACTTATCCTATGAAGATTTTCTGATTCAGATTTTGGATCGGCAAGTTCGCAAGTTAAGGACAAAGGAAGTTGCATTAGTCAAGGTCCTTTGGAGGAACCAATTCTTTGAAGAAGCGACTTGGGAAGCTAAGGAGGATATGAAGAAGAGATATCCACATCTCTTTGAATCCAAAGATAATGCAGATCAAGGTATTAGATTCTCTTCCTAGCTCTTTATAAGACTATATGTAAGAATGTTATTACTTGTTTTTGTTATTGAGTGCTGAAATGATGTTACTACCCTTCGCTTACTCAAAAGTTCTCATTCGAGGATGAATGTTCACAACGGGAGATATTGTAACATCCGATAACTTGAAATAACTAAGAATAAGCTAGGAAACCAAGAATAATTATTTTTGGAAATAAAAAGAGAAATCTGGAAAGTTTCCAGATTTTAAAAATAAGATTCGGTCATTTTTAAATGGCCATAACATCCATCTCAAGTGTAGTTAGAGGGAGTTCTTTATATGGTTGGTTAAACCTTGGAAGATCTTTCCAATGGCGCCGAGTTTGTGCATTTCCAATGTCGTATGAGGGAGTTATGCCTTTCGGAAGTTGGGTTGTTGGACTGAGGAAAGTCTAATCCAAATTTTAGTAAGGGTAAAGTAGTCTTTTCACCCTAGTATTTCCGAATTCTTTTTAAGGGTTTATTAGGGGTAAAACCAAGTCCCAATTCAGTTTTTAGAAATGTTAAGACGCTTAGGGCTTGGGAGAAAAGAGAGGAGAGAAAGAAGATCAAGAATTCTTCAAGTGCGGCAAGAATCGTTGCGTGGATTTCATTGGGGGTGATCCCTTTAAGGTATGGGAGATATTTCTGTGTTGGGTTCGTTCACCCACAAACAAATATGTTTAATTCAGCAAGTTTCATATAGATTGAATGATAAAACTTGATGTTCTTAATGAACAAATTGTTTAATCCTTATTGGTTGGGATGTAGAATACCTTTAATGGTTTTGAGTCATGTTAACGGGTTTTTTACGAGTCTAAACTATTGGGTATTGTGTATATTAGTGATCCTAAGTGTTTGGGGGAAGATCCATGGAAGTTTAGGAGGTTTAGATATTAAAAATGGAGTAGAAAAGTTGGAGGTCCCGTCTGATACACCCTGGGGCGCCGCTCCTGCCAGAGCCCCTAACGGCAGGCTCTATCTAACAGGCCTTGGCACGCCGCACCATTCAAAGCACCTCAGACCAGAGTCTATCCGACAGGATCTGGCGCTTCGCGCCTCTTAGAGCGCTAAGACCACCTGGAGACCCCGTTCTTTCCCTATCTTTGAGTACTAGTTCCTAAGTGATGTATCTATCATTCCTAGTTAATTCCAACACTTTAAAGTTCATCTAAACATCATGAAATCATCCATAAACATGAGATCATGATCCTTTAATCCATAATCCAATTCAAGGAAAGTTAGGATCAAAGTCAAAAAAGTTAAGAGTTAAGTCTATAAGTTAAGAAGCAAGTCAAAGTAAGTTCTTAAAGATTCTAGATTCCTAAACAATAATTTTTGAACTTTGTTTTAAGGTTCAAGCTATAAGACGAGCAAAGAGTAAAGAGTTTATTTTGAAGTTCCTTTTTTCAAAAGTACATGGGGACTATGTATTCCCAAAAAAGAAGTAAAATGTTTTCATATTTTAACAAGTAGGGGAAACTACGAGTTCCAAGAGAGCTTTTTAAAAGCTAAGTATTGAGCACTAATTCAAATCACAGAATCAATATGTTTTTAGAACATAAGAGCCAATATATCTTTTGGGAGTAGTATTGAGCACCGATGTGAGGATACGAGTTCTTATTAACTCAAGTCTCCATGAAAACCATGTAGCTATCATGGGTATAAGAGGGTCGTACTTTTTAGATGAACCATTTTCATAGTAGACTAGTGGATCTATTAGGTAGTTCAGTGCCTATGCTCTAGCAAGGTAAGGATGGACGGGCAGCGTGGGTTTAGTAACGATGTATAATTATTATATCTCTTAAGTGATGGTTGTCGGTTAGAGAAACTACCATAGAAGTATTATATTTTCATATACATAACTTATGTGTATTTTTACATACATCTTAGATACTATTTGTATACTAGTAAACATTCAAAGTTTACAGCATGTTTTCAGTTAGCATTTCTTTATATTGCAATTACTTTTAAACTGCGTATATTGAATAAGAGTTAGTAGATCATGAGTTGACCAGAGTCAAGGTAAGTTTTCTTCCTTACTCCTTTTCAAGCATAATTGTAGTTTAGCATTCCAACTCGCATACTCGTACATTCAATGTACTGATGGTAGTTGGCCTGAATCGTATCATGATGTAGATGCAGGTAATGAGGATCGACATCCAGTGTACCACTGATCCAGTTGAGCACTCCAGAGTCAGTTGGTGAGCGTCTTTGCATTTCGAAGGACATCTTTTAATGCTTTCTAGATTAGTTAAATAGAATATTTTGGATTTTGTCCTAACATTCATCTCACTCAGTTTAGAGTCTTCATAGACATTTAGTAGTTCAGTAGTGGTTACATTTTCATTCTTATGTTAAATACATGGGTTGCCATTTTGTCCAAGTTGAGTGTTTAAA
The DNA here is from genome assembly GCA_016801875.1 of Solanum sitiens. Classification (NCBI taxonomy): domain Eukaryota; kingdom Viridiplantae; phylum Streptophyta; class Magnoliopsida; order Solanales; family Solanaceae; genus Solanum; species Solanum sitiens. The sequence goes on along the minus strand of JABWTJ010000826.1, from coordinate 275,512 downwards.
CTTCTGAAAACGTTAAGACAGTATTACTGTTCATTTTAGTTAAGTTCTTTTATCCTTATAAGTGTGATTATTGTCTTCCGCTGAGTTAAGTAAGCCAGTCCAAGGGTTCGCTCGAGGCAAGAGTGCCAGTCCCACCCAGTGTGTAGGCTCGGGGTGTGACAAACTTGGTATCAGAGCTCACAGTTCAACATTCTTAGGCAGTCTATGAAGCTGTGGCCGTATAGTCTTAGTCATCAGTGTGAAGCGCCACATCTATGATTAGGATACTGTGACATTTATAAATTTCTTCACTTTTTTCATATTCCTTTTCGTGCATTAGAGTTTATCTCTAATTTGTGCTTCTGCGTGTTTCAGATAAGAATACCTCCACGAAGAGCAGCAAAAGGTCTTCGACCTAGGAGAAATGTAAAAGCTCAGGAACAGGAGTCACCCAATGCTTTTGAAGTGCAACCTTAAGAGGAGGTTACTAATGCTGACTTTCTTGAGGCTATCCGATGTTGAGTCAAGTTGTGACCAACCAAGTCGGGCAACAAAGAGGAGCTCGACAAAAGGGGCTGACACTTCGAGGATTCGAGAATTCTTGAGGATGAATCCCCCAAGCTTCACTAGTTCGAGCACTACTGAGGATCTGGAAAACTTTGTGAAAGAGTTGAAGAAGGTATTTGAGGTGATGCATGTGGTCAATACTGAAAGGGTTGAGTTAGTTGCATATCTACTCAAGAGTGTGGCTAGAACTTGGTTTGATAAATGGAAAGATGGTAGAGTTGAGGATGCACCACATCCAAGTGGTCTTGCTTTGAAGAATCCTTTTTGGGGTGTTTCTTTTTGCGGGAACTGAAGGAAGACAAGGTACGAGAGTTTCTTACTCTGAAACAAGACTCCTTGAGTGTTAATGAGTATGGGTTGAAGTTCACCCAACTATCTTTCTATGCTCTTGATATAGTGAAGGACATGTGGAGCAGAATGAGTTTGTTTGTTTCTGGTTTGGGTCGTGCATCAAGAAAGGAAGGCAGATCTGCCATGTTGATTGGGGACATGGACATTTCAAGGTTAATGGTCTATGTGTAACAGTTAGAGAAAGAGAAGCTTAGGGATAGACAAGAGTACATAAATAGGAAAGCCAAGACTGGGAATGAGTCTAAGTAGTAGAAAAGTGGTTTGAATCGGCCACAATTTCATAAACAGAAGGGGCATGCACCATCATATGCTAGTACACCTTAACCTAGAAACAAAGTTGAGTATCATGGTCAGAATTCCCGACATAAGCCTGTATATTCACACGGTAGTGTGGTGCAAGGAAGTAGTAAGCCTCCTGCCTGAGCTAAGTGTGGTAGGAATCACTCTGACATCTGTCGTGAAGGCTTCGCGGGTTGTTTCAACTGGGGTCAAACCAGGCATTTCATGAAAGAATGTCCAAAGAACAAGAAAGGCGGTGGTAATGGGGGTAATAGTGTCTTTATCAGCGGCGACAGGGTTACACTGAGAGGAGCTACTTCTTGTGCTGGTGGAGGAACAAACCACTTGTATGCTCTCAGTAATCGCCAAGAACATGAAGATTCACCAAATGTTGTCACTGGTATGATTCGAGTCTTTGAAATTATTATTTATGCATTGTTAGACTCGGGGCAAGTTTACATTTTGTAATTCCCTATGTTGCTATGAACTTTGAAAATATTCCTGAGCAACTTAGCTAACCATTCAGTGTTTCCACACCTGTTGGTGAATCAATTTTAGCAGGAAGAGTCAATTGTTATTGTCCTGTTTTCATCAATCAGAAGTGTACCATGACTGATATAATAGAGTTAGACATGACGGATTTTGACGTCATTCTAGGTATGGACTGGCTTCATGCCTTTTATACATCAATAGATTGTAGAAATTGATTTGTCAAGATTCAGATCCTAATGAGCCAGTTATAGAGTGGAGTAGTAGTTCAACAAATCCTAAGGGTCATTTCATTTTGTACCTAAAGGCAAGGAAGTTAGTTTCAAAGGGGTGTATCTATCACTTAGTGTGAGTTAATGACTCAAGTGCTGAGGTACCTTTCCTTGAGCCAGTTCATATAGTCAGTGCATTTCCAAAAATCTTTCATGATGATCTACCAAGAGTCCCTTCTAAGAGAGAAATAGACTTTGGCATAGACATCATCCCAGATACTTGTCCTACCTCTATTCTGCCATACAGAATGGCACCAACAAAGAAAGAGCTAAAAGAACAATTGAAAGATTTGTTGAATAAAGGCTTCATTCGGCCAAGTGTCTCACCTTGGGGCTCTCCAGTCTTATTTGTTATGAAGAAAGATTGATCCCTTAGGATGTGTATAGACTACCGCCAATTGAATAAGGTGACCATCAAGAATAAGTATCCGCTTCCAAGGATAGATGATATTTTCGACCAGCTTCAAGGTGCTTCTTGCTTCTCGAAAATCGATCTCAGATCAGTTTACCATCAGTTGAAAGTTAGGGAATGTGCTATTCCAAAGACAACTTTTAGAACAAGCTATATGCATTATGTGTTTTTGGTGATGTCCTTTGGTTTGACAAATGCGCCTACAACATTTATGGATCTTATGAACAGAGTCTTCAAACCATATTTATATCTGTTTTTCATTGTCTTCATTGATGACATACTGGTTCATTCAAGGAATGAGGAAGCTAGTAACCTAAGGATTTTTCTTCAGACTTTGAGAGATAAAGAGCTATATGACAAGTTCTCCAAGTGTGAGTTTTGTATTAAGTCTGTAGCATTTTTGGGCCACATAGTTTCTGGTGATGGGATTAGAGTTTACACTCAAAAGATAGACGCAGTTCAGAGTTGGCTTACACCCACATCTCCAACAGATATAAGGGTTCTTGGGTTTGGCTTTCTATTATAGGAGATTTGTTGAAGGGTTTTCATCCATCTCGTCTCCTTTACCCAAGCTAACTCAAAAGACAATCAAGTTTCAATGGTATGAAGATTGTGAGAAATGCTTTCAGGAGTTGAAAAAGAGATTGACTACCCCTCCGGTTTTTACTTTACCCGACGGTACTCAAGGTTTTGTGGTGTAATGTGATGCATCGAGAGTTGGTTTGGGCTTCGTGTTGATGCAGAATGACAAGGTTATAGCTTATGCTACAATACAGTTGAAGATTCATGAGAAGAATTATTTAACTCATGACTTAAAATTGGTTGCACTAGTGTTTGCTTTGAAGATATGGTGCCACTACTTGTATGGTGTTCATGTTAACATATTCACTGACCACAAAAGCCTCCAATATGAGTTAACTACGAAAGATCTCAATCTCACACAAAGGAGGTGGTTATAATTACTCAAAGATTATGACATGAGTATTCTTTACCACCCAGGTAAGGGTAATGTGGTTGTTGATGCCTTAAGCAGGTTGTCCATGTGTAGTACCGCCAATATTGAAGAAGAAAAGAGGGAGTTAGCTAACATTGTGCACAAACTTGCACGCCTAGGAGTCAGACTTATGGATCCCACAGAAAGTGGGATAGTGGCAATTAATGGGGCTGAATCATCACTAGTGTCTGAGGTGAATGAAAAACAAGACCAAGACCCCATTTTGCTTTATTTGAAGGCAAATTTTCATGAGCAAAGATTATTGGCTTTTGAACAAGGGGAGATGGTGTGCTGAAGTACCAAGGCATATTATGTGTACCTAAGGTGTATGGACTCCAAGAGAGGAACCTGGAGGAGTCGCATAGATCAAGATATTCCATTCATACGGGTTCCACCAAGATGTACCGCAATTTGAGAGAGGTATAATGGTGAAAAGGCATGAAGAATGATATTGCAGAGTTTGTTGCCAAGTGCTCAAATTGTCAGCAAGTTAAAGTGGAGCACCAAAGGCCAAGAGGTTTGGCTCAGACTGTAGAACATCCACAATGGAAGTGGGAGATGATTAATATGGACTTCATCAGGGGCTTGCCAAGATCTCGCTGGCAGCATGATTATATTTGTATAATTGCGGATAGGATGACAAAAACAACCAATTACTTGCCGATAAAGACTACCCATTCGGCCGAGGATTATGCTACGTTGTACCTTCAATAAGTGGTAATACTTTATGCAGTTCCGATCTCCATCATTTCACATAGAGGTGCACAATATACTACACAAATTTGAAATGATTCCAGAAAGGTTTGGGTTCAAAGGTGAAGTTAAGCACTGTTTTTCATCTTCAGACAGATGGAAAAGCAGAGCGTACTATCCAAACCTTAGAAGATATATTGAGAGCTTGTGTGATCGACTTCAAAGGAAGTTGGGATGATCACATACCTCTCATTAAGTTTGCTTAGAACAACAGCTACCATTAATTCGAGCATCGAAATGGCTACATATGAAGCTCTGTATAAGAGAAGATGCAGATCTCCTATTGGGTGTTTAAAAGTTGGTGAAGCAGGGTTGATAGGACCAGATCTAGTTCACCAAGCTATGGAGAAGGTGAAAGTGATTCAAGAAAGGTTGAAGACGGCACCGAGTCGCCAAAAGTCCTACACTGATGTGAGGAGAAGGGCATTGGAGTTTGAAGTGGATGATTGGGTATATCTTAAGGTTTCACTCATGAATGGTGTTATGAGGTTTGGTAAGAAGGGGAAACTTATTCCCCGGTATATTGGACCTTATAGAATCTCCAAGAAAGTGGGCAAAGTAGCTTATTAGCTGGAGCTACCCAGGAGTTAGCGGTGGTTTATCCAGTATTTCATATATCTATCCTAAAGAAGTGCTTGGGGGATCCTTCATTTATTTTAACAACTGAGAATGTTGGGATTAAGGATAGCTTATCCTTTGAAGAAGTTCTGGTTCAAATTTTGGATCGGCAAGTTCGCAAGTTAAGGACAAAGGAAGTTGCATCAGTCAAGGTCCTTTAGAGGAACCAATTCATTGAAGAAGAAACTTGGGAAGCTGAGGATGATAAGGACAAGTGATATCCACATATATTTGAATCCAGAGAGAATGAAAATCAAGGTATTAGATTCTCTTCGTAGCGCTTTATAAGACTATGTGTAAGCATGTTATTACTTACTTTTGTTATTCAGTGCTGAAATGATGTTACTACCCTTATCTTAGTGAAAGAGTTCTAATTCGAGGATGAATGTTCCCAAGGAGAATATATTGTAACATCATTCCGTAACTTGAAATAACTAAGAATAAGCTAGAAAACCTAGGATAATCATGTTTGGAAATAACATGAGAAATTTGGAAAATTTCAAGATTTTAAAAGTGAGCTTTGGTCATTTTCTAATGGCCATAACATCCACCTCAGGCGGCATTAGGGTGAAAACTTTGTATGGTTGGTAGATCATTAGTTGACCAAAGCAAGGGAAGTTTTCTTCCTTACTCATTTTCAAGCTTAAGTGTTGTTTAGAATTCCAACTGGCATACTCGTAAATTCAATTTACTAATGCCAGTTGGTCTGGATCGTATCATGATGCATAACCAAATAATGAGGATCGACATCCAGCACACCATTGATTCATGTTGAGCACTCCAGAGTCAGTTGGTGAGCCTATTTGCGTTCCGGAGGACATCTTTTAATGCTTTCTAGATTAGCTAAATAGAATGTTGTGGGGTTTGTCCCAACATTCATCTCAGTTAGTTTAGAGGCTTTATAGAGAATTAGTAGTTCAGTAGTGTTTACATTTTCATTCTTATGTTAAAGACTTGGGTTGCCATTTTGGCCATGTTGAGTGTTTAAACTTTTAAAAAAATTCATATAGTATTACTATTTAGTTCAGTTAAGTTCTTTTATCCTTATCAGTGTGATTGTTCTTTTTCGCTGAGTTAAGTAAGTGAGGCCAAGGGTTCGCTCGAGGCAAGCAATGGTCACTTAGTACTAGTCCCGCCAAGGGTGTAGGCTCGGGGCGTGAAAAACTTGGTATTATAGCACATAGTTCAAAAGTCCTAGGGAGTCTATGAAGTTGTGGCCGTAGAATCTTAGTCATCGGTGTGAAGCGCGCGACATATTTTATTAGGAGGCTGCGACATTTAGGAATTTCTTCACTTCTTTCATATTTCTTTTCGTGTGTTAGAATTTATCTCTAAAAGTCTCTCTCTAATTCGTGTTTGCGCGTGTTTCAGATAAAAATGCCTCCATGAAGAGCAGCAAGAGGTCATCCATCTAGGAGAAATGTAGAAGCTCAGGAATAGGAGTTACCCAATGCTCCTGAAGTGAAACCTTTAGGGGAGGTTACTAATGCCAATCGTGCCATTTTAAATTCAATTTCCTTCTTGAGTTTGAAGGATTTGAATTCTTATTGAGTTTTCTTGGAATTTATTTCATAATCTTTATTGTTGGGATTTTGATGAATTCTTAAGAGTTATTTATGTAATGTGAGTGTTTTTTTTTAGTAGATTATCATGAGCATATGTTGAGTATTTGGTTGTAAGTGAGTTGGAAAGAAAACATCTGATTCTAGGTGAATAAGGGTAAGAAAATTAGAGAACAAAACTAGTCGGGTTTTTCTAGGCAGGGCCTGGTGCACCGCGCCACCAGTGCAACAGAACTGGCCCTCGGATAACTGAGGCTAGAGCCCCGCGCCACTTTGTGCGTCGGGATCGCCTGCCTCGACCATTTCCAGTCTTTTGCTCCATTTGAGTCTTTAAAGTGTACCATAGCTCCCTATCAATTATACCTACTCTAAACTACTTTTAAACATCTTGAATCTATTCATAAGATGAATCATAACCTTGAAATCATATTCAAATTCAAGGTAGAGTTAAGTATCAAGTCTTGGAGAGTTCTTTCGAGTCTTTTGAGAAGTGGTTTGCAAACCTTTTAAAACTTGTTATAAGACTTTGAGCATTTGATTTTGAGGAATAGTGGAGATGTACTCATTTTCTTTAAAATTAGATATGGGAACTAACTATTCCCAATAACAAATGTTTTTACATTTAAGATGAGAGGAAACATTGATTTCCAGAAGAGTTCATGAATAGTTTTAGTATTATCTCTTTTAAGAGAAAACCTTTTGAGTAATAATCTCACAGTTGAAAAACAAGAATGATTTTCTTCTAAAAATATATGAGCTTAGTAATATTTTTTGTATTAGTTTGAGCATCGATATGGGGGAGAGTTTATGTAACTTACAACCCCCATAAACCATGTAGCCATTGCGGGTAGAAAAGATTCATACTTTTTAGATGATTCTTATATTGATTTTTAGCATATACTAGTGGATCCACTTAGTTAAGGAGATCTATACATTGACAAAGTATAGGGAAGTTCTATCAGCGTGGGCAAGAGGTTGTAATATCACATACCTCACATTGATTTTTGTCGGCTAGAGAATATTCTAAAAGAGGATAGTTTGTATTTTTTCATTCAAATTGAGTTGCATTATATTTTGTAATGCATTGAGTTTATATACTGTTAAGCTTTCTTTATATTGGATTATTGTTATTTTTTTATATTGAAATAAGGTTGAGTTGAGACCAGGTAAGTTGTTTTTTCAGTTCAAGTTCAAGCTATGTCATGTTTTAGATTTCCCCTTGTTATTTATCATTTTAGTTTTATTATTAGGATATCGTGGGTCTTGTTCCGATGTTCATCTCAATTAGTAGAGGCTTCATAATTGGACAAATGGTAGTTGATGAGTCTTTCTAGTTTGATTTTGAAATTTTTAAAGACTTGAGTTGCCTCCTTGGACAGTTGAATGTTTCTTTAAAACATTATGAGTTTATTACATGAGTTTATCTTCGAATTTTTGCAATGTTGAGTAAGTCTTAAGCTAAAAGTTGAGCGATGCAAAGGGTTTGCTTGGGTCCTGCAATGTTTCTCGTGTGTCGGCCACGTCCAAGCTGTAGGCTCGGAGCGTGAGACTTACCATGCATTTGTGGTATCCATCGACTTTTGTAGCTCTGACCTTTGTATCTCTAGTCTTCAGATTTCCTCTAATCATCGTTCATATAATTAGCTTCTTCAAATTGCATTTGAAGCCTCTAAATATTGCATCATCATCTAGGCATACTTTACATATGACAACTTGCACATCATTGACCATTTAAACCCATTCTAGAAAAATTTTCGTCAATCTTCCCAAGATTGGTGTTCTTTGCATATACATCTTGACCCAAACACACGATTCATATATACATTTAAACTAGAATATTTTATTTTCCAACTTAACTTGCTTAGGTAAAGGAACCACTTATTTAATAAGAAATTGACGAACTCGGCTCATATGTTGAAAAAATTTGTTGGCAAGTTGTGGTGCCAAGTTCGTGTTACTATATGAGGGAGTATTTGAATGCCTCTAGTCTATCGCGTCATTCTGGTGTATGTTAATGTTTTCAACGTCAAAAAAATTAATTATGAATAGAAGAAGTTTTACTTATTACTACACTAATATCATGCAACACACGAAAACCTTATGAATTTTACAACTGTATTGAACTTGACAACCTCAATAGAAATTTTAGATACTTACATGAAAGTGTAACACTGAGAATAATAATTTTATGTAATTAGTAAAAATTACTTTGAGTGTCAACCCTTTAAAGAATAAATCTTAAGTTATTCAGGGCCCCTTAAAGTTGTCCGCATAATTCACCTGAACAGATCAACTAAGACTTGTACCTATTGAACACCTATGCCCCTTAAAATAGATTCCTATTTGACATTTTTTTTTACACTCAACCAAACATATGAGATGTGTGTAATACATTGGCCATGACATAAAAAATTGCTGAATTAAGTGATGACATGTGGCATTTATATCCAAAAACTTATTTAAAAATGAAATTCTAGAAAACAACTATTTTAGTCTATATAACTAACTAAGAACATAAAAAATGATTTTTGTTAAAAATCCCACCCACCACAACCCCTCTTTTTCCTCTCAAGTTGATCCCAACTATGACATCCTCAACACATCAATCCCCCCCCCCCCCCACTCTATTTTTCAGATGTAATCTTCTTCTCTCCATCTAATTTTTGTATGAGAAAGATGAATAAGGTTTTTCCAGATAATTATAAATTTCTATCACCATGGACGTAAAGAATGAAATTACTTGACATATTTTTCTAAATTTCATAGATTATGGTTTTTGGGGTTGATGAACTCTTTGTTTTTTTTAACTATCAATTTAATTAATTGTTTTGATTCTTATTTTTGAGTTATATAGAAATTAGTTTATTTAGGGATTTAACCATGTTAGAAAAAATAAAATTCGCTTGAAAAAATTATAGTCCTAAGATTAGATTTTTCATTAATTTGGAGAGATATGAAAAAGTTGTACTAACTTAAAAATATAACTAGCGGGTTTTGCAGTTGTTACAATGACAGAGGTGGTGAAAATAAGATGATGATGGATGGTGGAAAAATTAAGATAGGAGAAAATAACTTGATGATAGATGGTGTTAAAATTAAGATAGGAGAAGATGGTGAAAAAATGCAAAAAAAAAATAATATATATTACAAATCAATTATGGTAATGGTGTTTAAAATGAAAATATGGTGGTAAAGGGAGGAAGATTTGTCAAAAGAAAAAAGAGAGAGAAGAGTAGGGGAGATGGTGATAGAGGCGACAATAGCAATATTGCAAGGAATTGGTGGTGTTGGAAAACGTCTTATGTCTAAAGAATAAGGACATTAAAAATAACTAAAATGTGTCTCTTACATGCCCCAGTATATGTTTTTGCGATTTCTTTGCGATGTCAACGAAAAGTGTTCAATAGATACTTATTTTGAATAGTAAAAATTTCCACTAGGTACATGTCGTAGTTGAGGTGGTTAAGGCAATTATGTGGACAACTTTAAAGGGTCCTGGATGACTTAAGGCAAAGAATTATGATATTCTTCATTTAAGAAACTAGAAAGAGAAAAACCTTGGAACTTGTTTAAAAGTGAGACATAGCCCAATGCTAAACTATATAATCGACTTTCCTTATAAGAAACGTTATATGTCTATTTATAATGATACAAAAAACACGGAATCCTAAAAATAACAAATTATTCCGCTGATATGATCCATGACCCAATATACAACTGTCGATTGATTTTTAGGTCATGGAATTCCTTTAAACTAGCAATTGATGCATTGATCATTAGAAGATTCCTTATAGGATTCTCTCCTTTGCTGCAAGTTAACTCATTGTCTAGACATAAATAACCTACTGGCTTGAACTTATTCCTATTATTTGGGTGAGCCTGGTTCTCATTAAGATTTATATATTCATCAACATACTAGACATGGATCAGAATTGTTAACATAGGCTTCCCACCAAAAAAAAACATCGTTGTTAGAGATTGCAATGGGCAGATGGTGTGGAGTGTGGAACTCATAAACAAGGTGGCATAAGGGAGATTTTTATGCGGGATGGAGACTAATTTTTTTTAAAATTCAAAAGCAAGACAAGGTGGAAGGTGTCTTAAATGTAAAATAAAATAAATTCATATTGTATAGGATGAATCTTTTAGGATTCTTACCTTTCTTGATACTTCAATAGATCCTCCACATATTTACTTGCCATAAGTGATGTGTTGCATGAACTTGGTGCACCTATGATGTTATTTATACTACTAAAGAACTCTGACTGAGCATGTTTCTCACATATTATTTGTGATTTTCTCAGCAGCTTCAGAGGAAAAATACTTGCATAAGGCCCATGCAAAAGTACTTTTGTCCAATCCTACAAAAATGCTATTTGAATATGCTATGTCTCTTAAGTTATAACTTTGTTGGTTCTGACACTGAACTTCTAATTATATAAACATAAATTCGATATGTAATTCAAACTTAGGGGCTATAATTTCTCTGAAGACTGAATATTCTGGAACTGAACTTATGATTCTTTAAACATAAGATCGGTAAAATTAAGTCATGTTATTCAAAGATTATGGGCTTGAATTTCTTATGAAATATTATTATGAAACTTAATTAATGTCTTATAAGAAAATAAGACATAACTTGTACTTTGTAAATTTAGCCTTGAGAAAATTTTTTCCTTGCGATTTTGTCTATGTAAAGAGTATTTTCAGCAAATGTTTATTACATATTGTTTTGAAGGGCATCCAACAATTGAAGACCACCAATTTGAGGGATAAAATTGAAGATCACTCCAAAAAGGGGGTATACGTGCAATAACCTAAAACATTCAAGATTCAAGCCTATTTTTGGGAGAAATTTCATTTCAACTCATAAAACTTCATGTATTTTTTTTTCGAGGTACAATGCCTATTCAACCACAAAATCATGTTCCAAAAATCACTTCATCAAAATCTCAAATCTTAAAATTTTAAGTTTTAACTTCAAATTATATGGACAAATAAGAGCCAAGTAATATAGAATATATATATGACTAGATTAATATAATTATAAATGGGTTTTATGTTTATATATATATATATATATATATATATATATATATATATATATATATTTCAAAATATTATAGGTTGAGTAGTGGGGTTCATGGATGGTGGAGGTGGGATGTTCAAGGGGTAGGGGTGTATGGCCTTGAATGAATGGAGAAGAGATACTGAATATATTTCACTTACAAAATTTATTTCCTAGATTTTTATACAACTAGGTTACCTATAAGAAAATAATCGTAGATTATATATATAATTTCAATAGAATATAATACAATTAATTTAATATAGGATGAGTTTAAGTAATTTTCTGTGGTTGATAATGTGATAAAAATAATAAGTAACTAATGAACAAAGTTTTTGTGTTCTTTTTTGAGAAATCACATAATGTATCACTTTATTGTTTGTTTACTGTAAATTAGAAGTGTCCTCATAGATTAGGTATAAGGTTTATCGATTGGAGGTTAGGTCTATGTTTCCCTTCTTTATTTTTATTATAAATATAATTAATATATGAGTTTAGTTGGGGTTAGTGTTTGATGTTTGATATTATATTTTCCAAATCTGATTTTCCTAACCTATAACTGCGAGTACGTACATAATACATAACTCTCAAGGTTTGGATTGGTAAATAATAAATTTTGGTACGATAAATAAAACATTGATATAGTAATTCAGTAATTATATGTTGAAGAAGAAGTTATTTTGGAAAGATGTATAATTTGTCCAACATTTGAAATGTTATATTTTAGAGAAATCACATATTTATGTTAAATCTCTAAATCGATCGCAATTGAATTCTTTTATATATGGAATCATTATATTATATTTCTATGCGTATAATAGGATAAATAGTAAAACTAATTGTCACGATCCAAAGTAAACCTTCGTGCCCTAAACAAGTCACATGCATATTGTATTGACGGCAATGTCATTTATGTATTTATGCCTCATGTGCATCATTTAGATCATTCCTATAGAGACATCAAGAAAATTGTAACTCGTTGGAATTGATAGTTCGATCATCCGATCGTTCATTTAATTTTTGTGTCATTTTAGTGTTTTTGGATATATTGAACCTTGAACAATCAGTTTTGATATAAGGATTAGGAAAATGACCTCAGAATCAAATTCTATCGATTCTATCAGTTCCACAGGGTCATTTTAGGCTTGTAGCATGGTCAGCAAGACTCGTGAGACTTTTATTGTGAGTATGTACTGTCACATCCGGGAAGCACCCCCTAGAAGTAACATGGCGTAATTGACCTCTCGAAGGTCTTATACAAGCCCATAGTTATCATTCATCGCATTGTCATAGTAAATTTAGCGGAAAATTTACAACTTTTCATAGCACATCATATGCTAGAAACTTCATCTTATATATAGATAAAATATCATAAGTACATATTTAGACTCTGGTCTTTTTTGCCAATTTAGACTCAACATTATTAGAATACTAAGGGACACGACCCTTAAAACATTAACATAAGTACAATATTTACGAGTTTACTGTAAACTATACCAGAGGAAATCCTTCTGTCACACCCGGATTCTAGAATCCGAATACGACCGGCGTCGTTAGCCTCTCAAAGGTCGCAGACAAGCCCCTTCTTAGCTTTCATCATAATCATACAAATAAATTTGCGGAAAATTTAAAACTTTTTAATACTTATCGAAGTATACATATACTTCATATAGTACTGAATAAGAGTGATATTCTAATAGCTCAAACTAAACAACTATCTATTAATAGATTAAACAAATGAAATAAATGATCATAATAATAATTATAATAGTTTGCCAATTGGCCTTATTACAAACATTTGAACGAATACTTGAAAAGAAACACTAGGGACAGTAGTCACTAGCTATATCTAATGTACTAAGCCAGAATAATAAAGTGTAGCATCCTTGAACTCAAGAGGACCTACTAAAGTCTGGAGATCGCTATTAAAACCGCTTCGTCGAACTTCAACCTTCTTAAGAACCTGCGCCTATAAAAATAGTTAATATATATGGGGTTAGTACACACTTGTACTAAGTATAGGTGTATGCATATAAACACATAAGGACTATGCATGAACAAGGAAAGCTCTTCCTATAGCAACTTGTCGTACCTGGATAGTTAAGTCACTTACTTTCTTAATTCGTTAATCATGAATTATGATATGTATATGACACGTTCTCATGCAATTAAGGCACAACTCATTTTCTATATGAACATAAGACCTTGGAATCATGAACATAAGTTTAGAACAACATAAACGAAAGTTTATAATTTTGATACTCTTAGGCAGAGAGCTCCTATTCTCATAATTAGATTATTTTAAGTCTTTTCTTCTTCTTGTTGAGTAGTTCAATGATCTCCTTGATCCTATGTCTTACTTAGAAGTGCAATGATTCATTGTAGTCCCATAACTACAATGAATCGAGTAAGTAATTCACAAGACTAAGGAAATGATTTGGCTACCCTACTTATAAGTTAGATTTTTCATTCTTCTTTGTTAAAATTGGGATGAATATATTTATAAGCCAATCTTTATTGGCTATGCCCATTAATTGGTTGTTAACCTGATATAAATAATATTTGAGGCATGTATTCATACTCCAATATTGGCATAAACCACTAACTTGTTAAAACTTCATTCTTATCAACATTAATGATTGACATTCCTAAGCTCTTGATTTACTTAGTTCACTATGAACTTATGATTCTACTTTTTTGCTCTGTTGTTCACTTTGAACATGCTACTTTATTATTTCATACTCTCTTCAAGAATTCTCTTAGCATTAACGGAAGTAGATTTACATGAATTCTAGTGTCTCCCCCATATCAGAAAGAGGTGATTCACCGGTTAAGGTGAACCAAGTTCTGTGTCTACCCCACACCGAAAAGGGGGTTCAGCGGCTAAGGTGATATCGTGTCTGTGTCTTCCCCACAACGAAAAGGGGGGTTCACGGCTAAACTGAACCGGATACTTTCGTGAGCTTTAACCGACATAGATCATGTGAGATAAACATGAAATCCGGTGTCTTCCCCACACCAAAAAGAGGTTGAATCACCGGCCAAAGTGAAATCGAAACTGCCTAGCATTCTTAGGTGAAGGCATCCACTAGCTAGTCCCTATGCTGGCGCAACATAGTTCAATGACTAGGAGACATACGGAGACCCTGGTCCACCTGGGTGGTGATCTCGTCTTATGAGGCTTACATGTGCTGGCACAAGCTCATTGCTAGTCTATCGGTGCTAAGCTCAGATCTATTTTACTTTGTTATCTTCTTAGAGTTGACTCACGCATTATTAAAGTTTGCTTCTAGTTATGAGGTTTACTTAACTCTATGGATGATTGGTCACCCCTTTATTTACTTGATGAATATGAACTTAAGTCTTGCATTATCATCATGGTGCGAGTGAGTATTGTCTCACTGACTCTAGCACCATCTTATGTGAGTATTTTTGACATAACGATTAAGTGTATTTGATACTTGTCTCACTTCTTTTAACACTCTATATTAGATCAATTTCATAACTTAAGCTTTTTGTTATTTCATTACTCACCTTAACTTGTTCACGTTAATTGTTAGTCTTGTATCATTCTTTATGAAAGTTATGATTACTTATACAATGCGATTATGTTTATAAGTCTGTGTGGATAGGGTATGTTGGGACTTGTCCCATTGATTGGCATACCCTACCCTATGTTATGAGTTCATTGATGTGGAGATTCGACTGACGTTTTGGAGTTAATATGATTGGACAAAGTTTTGTTAGCCAATTTGTTGGCATCAAACACAATTTCACTAGATACTTATCATATTATTATCACTAGCCAATTCAATCTGTTCATGAATACATTATAGTAATCTAACATGTTAAACAAGCCAACTTTTAACCTTTGATTAACATATAAAACAATTCAATGGACAATTCATAACAATCTCATATTCTCGAACACAAGTAGGCATTATAACATTCAATGTTCATATAAATAACACCCTAAGTATGCGGATCTAACATGTATATTTCACTAGACATATAAATCACTAAAACATACACATTATGATCACTTAACACCACATACAAATAACATGCATCGAGAATTTCACTGTAGATACTACAAGAATCGGAAATTGGGAGAACTATGGAGATGAACATGCGATTCGATGGGAAAAACCTAGTTTCGATTTTCTGGAAGTTAAAAAGTTTGAAAAGCCTCATGGAAAAAGAGTTCTAGGAGACAAAACCCATACCTTATTGTAGAGCTAAATCTACGAAGAGCACCTTGAACTTTGCACGAAAAATCTTGAAGAATGCTTGCTTGAAATCGTCTAGGGTTCTAACGTTTTTTCTTGTTTTTAGTTGTGGCCTTTTTTGATGAATAACGTGGAACTAAATCTTTAAGAACTGAATGTTAACTAATTCTACTTGGACTATATAACCTAATTAAGTTAGACCAATTAGCTAATTTCAAAAACGCCCCTCCTAGATTTACTAGGATTAGAAGAATCTTGTCTTAACAGAAATCTGGATTTTTCCTTAGTGGTTTTGGTTTTAGTAATTTAAATAATTAATTAAGTTGATAAATTAATTAAATAGGTAACCTAGGGAAATTACTAAAGTAACCCTAAGTTGTTAGGACCATAACCAACTCTTTGGACCATCCTAGGTTAGGTACTAGGTTGTCTTTTACTTGTCTTAACCGAAATCTGGAATTTCCTTAGCAGTTTCGGTTTTAGCCTTTTAAATTAATTAATTAAGTTGATAAATTAATTAATTAGGTAACCTAGGGTAATTACTAAAGTACCCCTAAGTTGTTAGGACCATAACCAACTCTTTGAAATGTCCTAGGTTAGGTACTAGGTTGTCTCTTACTTGTCTTAACCGAAATCTGGAAATTGCTTAGTGATTTCGGTTTTGTCCATTTATATTAATTAATTAAATTTCTAAATTAATTAATTAAGTAACCTAGGGTAATTACTAAAGTACACCTTAGTTGTTAGGACCATAACCAACCTTTTGGACCATCCTAGGTTAAGTACTAGGTTGTCTCTTTCTTGGCTTAACCGAAATCTGAAATTGCTTAGTGTTTTCGGTTTTGTACATTTAAATTAATCAATTAAGTTGCTAAATTAATTAATTAAGTAATATAGGTTAATTAATAAAGTACCCCTAAGTTTTTAAGACCATAACCAACCCTTTGGACCTTCCTAGGTTAGGTACTAGGTTGTCTCTTAGTTAGTTACACGGTTTGGTGTCATCAGGTTTGGTCTTAGGTTGTCAGGTCCCATGGTTAGCTATTTTTTTTTGTCCTAGGTTAGTTAGTTAGTTAGGTCAGTTAGTTACCGTCTAGGACTGGTTAGGGAGCTTTGCCCCACGTGGATGGACCCGGCGCGCGCCTGCCCCAAACCACTCTAACCGAATCGGTTAGCTTGTCCCTTGGTTGATTGCACATGTGCTTGCACATGTGTTGCGTGCACTTTCCTAACTAACTCTTCTGGAAGGTTCATTTGGAATGTTTACTTATTGTCCCAAGGATCCTCACTATATCTTTGGGCACTGCTTATTCTATATGATCATTCTAAATGGTTGTGTGCTATGGTACTAGGCTTGACACTTGGATGCCTAGTACCTAATGTGTTGCGTATGAAAATTAATATTTTATGTTAGGTCTTCATTGCAGGTACAATTCTTATATAAGCTTGTATTATATTCTAAATTCTTCCGTATACATAGAAATCGGCTAACACCCCTTAGCCAATTTTCTACACTATGCCCAATATTTCTCAATATTGGGTATTGGGATGCCTATGTTTCCCAATACGCATTCTTAAAGACCTACTAGGCTCTTCACTAGACATGTAATTTTCTGGAATGTTACATTATCCCCCCTTGGAACATTTGTCCCCGAATGACACTACTCATCATTTTAAATCGAAGAGGGTATTTTCGAAAAGCACATTAACATACTAGAGAGTTTATTCTTTGTGAATATCTGATTCACAACTTACTCTGGATGATGCACATTACTCTAAGCTTATCTGAAGCTTTTTATCTGAGATTGAGGATCTTCCTTCTCAATCTTACTTTAACTTAATGCACATCAAACTCATGCAACACATAAATCATGCAAAACGCTACAAAAAAAACAGCAACATGAAAGCAAGAATGAACTCATATTAACTCATATAGTGCAAGTATAAAACACACAGTTATGGGCTTAAAATACCAAAGGCTGCCTAATGCACTAAGATTTAGAGTTTCATTAACGAAATCGTACTTAGGAAGATTATATCGAACTTTAAGAACTGAACAAGTTAGGGTAACGGGATCTCATATCGGCCTAGGCCTCCTTCAGCCTGGTGGTTCCACATAACATCTATACGGTGGCAACCTCCTTGTTCCTCAACCGTTTCACTTGGCGAACTAAAATTTCAACGGGAACCTCTTCATAAGAAAGGTTCTCATCGATTCCTAACCCCTCGATAGGTAGAATGGATGCTGGATTGCGTAGACACTTATAAGAATCGAAACGTGGAACACTGGATGAACAGAAGCCAAGTCATTCGGTAATGCTGGGTGTTTCTATCATTGCCCTCCTTGGGAAGGCCAAATCTTGAGTCTGGCGCCTTAGACCACTCGGCCATCCTAATTTTTGTGTTCTTCTTTCTACTCGCGCACACAAGAAGGAAGTTAGATACTTAGAATGACACAAAATATCAAAGCTCTAGATAGCACGATAAAGAGTAGAAGTAGGAAAAATTTCGTAACATCACAAAGTCTCTAAATCATGATTGTGATACACTTCACAACCATAAGTTAGAAACTACGCAACGTGGTTGTGTAGAGCCTTAGTTCCTAGGTAATTTAAACTCATTCTCTGATACCAAGTTTGTCACACCCAGATTCTGGAATCCGAATACGACCGGCGTCGTTAAACTCTCGGAGGTCGCAGACAAGACTCTTCTTAGCTTTTATCACAATCATACAGTTAAATTTGTGGAAAATTTAAAACTTTTTAATACTTATGGAAGTATACGTAGACTTCATAAGTACTGCATAAGAGTGATATTCTAATAGCTCAAACTAAACAACCATCTATTAATAGATTAAACAAATGAAACAAATGATCGTAATAATAATAATAATACTTTGCCAATTGGCATTACTACAGATGTTTGAACGAATACTTGAAAAGAAACACTAGGGACAGTAGTCACTAGCTATATATAAAGTACTAAGCTAGAATAATAAAGTGTAGCATCCTGGAACTCAAGAGGACCTACCAAAGTCTGGAGATCGCTATTCCAATCCGCTTCCTCGAACTTTAACCTTCTTGAGAACCTGCGCCTTTAAAATAGTAAATATATATGGGGTTCGTACACACTTGTTCTAAGTATGGGTGTATGCACATAAACACATAAGTACTATGCATGAACAAGGAAATCTCTTTCTAAAGCAACATGTCATATCTAGATAGTTAAGTCACTTAATTTCTTAATTTGTTAATCGCGAATTATGATATGTATATGACACGTTCTCATAAAATTAAGGCACACAACTCATTTTCTATATGAACATAAGACCTTGAAATCAAGACCATAATTTTAGAACAACTTAAACGAAAGTTTGTTATTTTGATCCTCTTAGGCCGAGAGCTCCTATTCTCAGACTAAGATTATTTTTCAGTCTTTTTTTCTTCTTGTTGAGTAGTTCAATGATCTCCTTGATCCTATGTCTTACTTAAAAGTGCAATGATTCACTTTAGTCCCATACCTACAATGAATCGAGTAAGTAATTCACAAGACTAAGGAAATGATTTGGCTACCCTACTTACAGGTTAGATTTTTCATTCTTCTTTGTTAAAATTTGGATGAATATATTTATAATCCAATCTTTATTGGCTATGCCCATTAATTGGTTGTTAACCTAATATAAATAATCTTTGAGGAATGTATTCATACTCCAATATTGGCATAAACCACTAACTTGTTAAAACTTCATTCTTATCAACATTATTGATTGACATTCTTAAGCTCCTGATTTACTAAGTTCACTATGAACTTATGATTCTACTTCTTTGCTCTGTTGTTCAGTTTGAACATGCTAATTTATTCTTTTTTACTCTCTTATAGAATTCTCTAGCATTAACGGAAGTAGATCATGCGAGCTACATGAATTCCAGTGTCTCCGCCACACCGAAAAGAGGTGATTCACCGGTTAAGGTGAACCAAGTTCTGTGTCTACCCCATACCGAAAAGGGGGGTTCACCGGCTAAGGTGATACCGTGTCTGTGTCTTCCCCACACCAAAAACGGGGGTTCACGGCTGAAGTGAACCGGATACTTTCCTGATCTTTAACCGACATAGATCATCTGAGCTAAACATGAAATCTGTGTCTTCTCCACAACGAAAAGAGGTGGAATCACCGGCCAAAGTGAAATTGAAACTGCCTAGCATTCTTAGGTGGAGGCATCCACTAGCTAGTCCCTATGCTGGCGAAACATAGTTCGAAGAGTAGGAGACATACGGAGATCCTGGTCCACCTGGGTGGTGATCTCGTCTCATGAGGCTTACATGTTCTGGCACAAGCTCATTGCTAGTCTATCGGTGGTAAGCTCAGATCTATTTTACTTCGTTATCTTCTTAGAGTTGACTCACACATTATGGAAGCTTGCTTATAGTTATGAGGTTTACTTAACTCTACGGATGACTGGTAACCCCTTTATTTACTTGATTAATGTGAACTTAAGTCTTGCATTATCATCATGGTGTGAGTGAGACTTGTCTCACGGACTCTAGCACCCTCTTATGAGAGTATTTTTGACACAACGGTTAAGTGTATTTGAGACTTGCCTCACTTCTTTTAACACTCTATATTAGGTCAATTTCATAACTTATGCTTTTAATTATTTCATTACTCACCTTAACTTGTTCACGTTAGTTGTTAGTCTTATATAATTCTTTATGAAAGTTATGATTACTTACACAATGCTATTATGTTCATAAGTGTGTGTGGATAGGCTATGTTGGGACTTGTCCCATTGATTGGCATACCCTATGTTATGAGTTCATTGATGTGGAGATTAGAATGACTTTTTGGAGTTAATATGATTGGACAAAGTTTTGTTAACCAATTTGTTGGCATCAAACACAATTTCACTAGATACTTATCATATTATTATTACTAGCCAATTCAATCAGTTCATGAATACATTATAGTAATCTAACATGTTAAACAAGCCAACTTTTAACCTTTGATTAACATTTAAAACAATTCAATGGACAATTCATAACAATCTCATATTCTCGAACACAAGTAGGCATTATAACATTCAACGTTCATGTAAATAACACCCTAAGTATGCGGATCTAACATGTATATTTCTCTAGACATATAAATCACTAAAACATACACATTATGATCAGTTTACACCATATACAAATAACATGCATCGAGAATTTCACTGTAGATATAACAAGAATCGGAAATTGGTAGAACTATAGAGATAAACATGTGATTCGATGGGAACAACCCTAGTTTCGATTTTCTTGAAGTGAAAAAGTTTGAAAAGCCTCTTGGAAAAAGAGTTCCAGGATACAAAACCTATACCTTATTGTAGAGCTAAATCTATGAAGATCACCTTGAACTTTGCACGAAAAACCTTGAAGAATGCTTGTTTGAAATCGTCTAGGGTTCTAACATTTTTCTCTTGTTTTTAGTTGTGGCATTTTTGGGTGAATAATGTGGAACTAACAATTTAAGAACTGAATGTTAACTAATTCTACTTGGACTATATAACCTAATTAAGTTAGACCAATTAGCTAATTACAAAAATGCCCCTCCTAGATTGACTAGGATTAGAAGAATCTTGTCTTAACCGAAATCTGGATTTTTCCTTAGTGGTTTCGGTTTTAGTAATTTAAAATAATTAATTAAGTTGATAAATTAATTAACTAGGTAACCTATGGTAATTAAAAAAGTACCGCTATGTTTTTAGGACCATAACCAACTCTTTGGACCATCCTAGGTTAGGTACTAGGTTGTCTCTTACTTGTCTTAACCGAAATCTAGAAATTTCCTTAGTAGTTTCGGTTTTAGCCTTTTAAATTAATTAATTAAGTTGCAAAATTAATTAATTAGGTAACCTAGGGTAATTACTAAAGTACCCCTAAGTTGTTAGTACCATAAACAACTCTTTGGACCATCCTATATTAGGTACTAGGTTGTCTCTTACTTGTCTTAATCGAATTCTGGAAATTGCTTAGTGATTTTGGTTTTGTCCATTTAAATTAATTAATTAAATTGCTACATTAATTAATTAAGTAACCTAGGGTAATTAATAAAGTACCCCTAAGTTGTTAGGACCATAACCAACCTTTTGGACCATCCTAGGTTAAGTACTAGGTTGTCTCTTTCTTGACTTAACCGTAATCTAGAAATTGCTTAGTGGTTTCGGTTTTGTACATTAAATTAATTAATTAAGTTTCTAAATTAATTCATTAAGTAACATAGTTAATTACTAAAGTACCCCCAAGTTGTTAGGACCATAACCAACCCTTTGGACTGTCCTATGTTAGGTACTAGGTTGTCTCTTAGTTAGTTACACGGTTTGGTGTCACCAGGTTTGGTCTTAGGTTGTCGGGTCCCTTGGTTAGCTATTTTTGGTTTCTCCTAGGTTAGTTAGTTAGTTAGGTTAGTTAGTTAGGGTCTAGGACTGGTTAGGGAGATTGGCCCCACGTGGATGGACCCGTACGCGCGCCTGCCCCCAACCACTCTAACCGAATCAGTTAGCTTGTCCCTTGGCCGATTGCCAATGTGCTTGCACATGTGTTGCGTGCACTTTCCTAACTAACTCTTCTGGAAGGTTCATTTGGAATGATTACTTATTGTCCCAAGGATCCTCACTATGTCCTTGAACACTGCTTATTCTACATGATCATTTCAAATGGTTTTGTGCTATGGTACTAGGCTTGACACTTGGATGCCTAGTACCTAATATGTTGTGTATGAAAATTAATATTTTATCTTAGGGTCTTCATTGCATCTACAATTTTTAAATAATCTTGGATTATATTCTAAATGCTTGCGTATACATAGA
Organism: Solanum sitiens; assembly: GCA_016801875.1. Taxonomy (NCBI): domain Eukaryota; kingdom Viridiplantae; phylum Streptophyta; class Magnoliopsida; order Solanales; family Solanaceae; genus Solanum; species Solanum sitiens. The sequence goes on along the minus strand of JABWTJ010000826.1, from coordinate 253,094 downwards.
AATTGGCTAACACCCCTTAGCAAATTTTCTACACTATACCCAATATTTCTCAATATTGGGCATTGGGACGCCTATGTACCCCAATACGCATTCTTAAATACCTACTAGGCTCTTCACTAGACATGTAATTTTCTGGAATGTTACATTATCCCCCCCTTAGGAACATTCGTCCCCGAATGACACTACTCATCATTTTAAATCGAAGAGGGTATTTTCGAAAAGCACATTAATATACTAGAGACTTTATTCTTTGTGAATATCTTATTCACAACTTACTCTGGATTATTCACATTACTCTAAGCTTTTCTGAAGCTTCTTATCTGAGATTGAGGAACTTCCTTATCAATCTTACTTTAACTTAATGCACATCACACTCATGCAACACATAAATCACGCAAAATGCTATACAAAAACAGCAACATGAAAGCAAGCATGAACTCATATTAACTCATATAGTGCAAGTATAAAACACACAGTTATGGGCTTAAAACACCAAAGGCTGCCTAATGCACTAAGATTTACAGTTTCATTAACGAAATCGTACTTAAGAAGAGTATATCTAACTTTAAAAACTGAACAAGTGAGGGTAACGGGATCTCATATCGGCCTCGGCCTCCTTCAACGAGGTGGTTCCCCATAACACCTTTACAGTGGCAACCTCCTTGTTCCTCAACCGTTTCACTTGGTGAACTAAAATTTCAACGGGAACCTCTTCATAAGAAAGGTTCTCATCGATTGCTAACCCCTTGATAGGTAGAATGGATGCTGGATCGCGTAGACACTTTTTAAGCATCGAAACATGAAACACTGGATGAACCGAAGCCAAGTCATTCGGTAACACTGGGCATTTCTATCATTGCCCTCCTTGGGAAGGCCAAATCTTGAGTCTGGCGCCTTAAACCACTCGGCCATCCTAATTTTTGTGTTCTTCTTTCTACGCGCGCACACAAGAAGGAAGTTAGATACTTAGAATGACAAAATGTCAAAGCTCTAGATAGCACGATAAACAGTAGAAGTAGGAAAAATTTCCTAACATCACAAAGTCTCTAATTAATGATTGTGGTGCACTTCACAACCATAAGTTAGAAACTACGCAACGTAGTTGTGTTGTGCCTTAGTTCCTAGGTAATTTAACCTCATGCTCTGATACCAAGTTTGTCACACCCGGATTCTGGAATCCGAATACGACCGGCGTCGTTAACCTCTCAGAGGTCGCAGACAAGCCTCTTCTTAGCTTTCTTCACAAACATACAGTTAAATTTGCAGAAAATTTAATTATTTTTAATACTTATGGAAGTATACATAGACTTCATATAGTACTGCATAAGAGTGATATTCTAATAGCTCCAACTAAACAACCATCAATTAATAAATTAAACAAATGAAACAAATGATCGTAATAATAATAATAATAGTGTGCCAATTGGCCTTATTACAAACGTTTGAATGAATACTTGAAAAGAAACACTAGGGACAGTAGTCACTAGTTATATCTAATGTACTAAGCTATAATAATAAAGTGTAGCATCCTTAAACTCAAGAGGACCTACTAAAGTCTGGAGATCGCTATTCCAAACCGCTTCGTCGAACATCAACCTTCTTGAGAAGCTGCGCCTATAAAAATTGTAAATATATATAAGGTTAGTACACACTTGTAATTAGTATGGTTGTATGCACATAAACACATAAGGACTGTGCATGAACAAGGAAAGCTTTTCCTGAAGAAACATGTCATATCTGGATAGTTAAGTCACTTACTTTCTCAATTTGTTAATCGTGAATTATGATATGTATATGACACGTTCTCATGCAACTAAGGCACACAACTCATTTTCTATATGAACATAAGACCTTGGAATCATGAACATAATTTTAGAACAACTTAAACGAAAGTTTATTATTTTGATCCTCTTAGGCCGAGAGCTCCTATTCTTAGACTTAGATTATTTTTCTGTCTTTTCTTCTTCTTGTTTAGTAGTTCAATGATCTCGTTGATCCTATGTCTTACTTAGAAGTGCAATGATTCATTGTAGTCCCATACCTACAATGAATCGAGTAAGTAATTCACAAGACTAAGGAAATGATTTGGCTACCCTACTTACAAGTTAGATTTTTCATTCTTCTTTGTTAAAATTGGGATGAATATATTTATAAGGCAAACTTTATTGGCTATGCCCATTAATTGGTTGTTAACCTAATATAAATAATCTTTGAGGCTTGTATTCATACTCCAATATTGGCATAAACCACTAACTTGTTAAAACATCATTCTAATAAACATTAATTATTGACATTGTTAAGCTCTTGATTTACTTAGTTCTCTATGAATTTATGATTCTACTTCTTTGCACTGTTGTTCCCTTTGAACATGCTACTTTATTATTTCTTACTCTCTTAAATAATTCTCTTAGCATTAACGGAAGTAGATCATGCGAGCTACATGAATTCCAGTGTCTCCCCCACACCGAAAAAAGGTGATTCACCGGTTAAGGTGAATCAAGTTCTGTGTCTACCCCAAACCAAAAAGGGGGGTTCACTGGCTAAGGTGATACCGTGTATGTGTCTTCCCCATACCTAAAAGGGGGGTTCACGGCTGAAGTTAACCGGATACTTTCCAGAGATTTAACCGACATAGATCATGTGAGCTAAACATGAAATCCGGTGTCTTCTCCACACCGAAAAGAGGTGTAATCACCGGCCAAAGTGAAACCGAAACTGCGTAGCATTCTTAGGTGGAGGCATCCACTAGCTAGTCCCTATGCTGGCGAAACATAGTTCGAAGACTAGGAGACATACGGATATCCTGGTCCACCTAGGTGGTGATCTCGTCTCATGAGACTTACATGTGCTGGCACAAGCTCATTGCTAGTCTATCGGTGCTAAGCTCAGATCTATTTTACTTTGTTATCTTTATAGAGTTGAGTCACACATTGTGGAAGCTTGCTTCTAGTTATGAGGTTTGCTTAACTCTATGGATGACTGGTCACCCCTTTATTTACTTGATGAATATGAACTTAAGTCTTGCATTATCATCATGGTGCGAGTGAGACTTGTCTCACGGACTCTAGCACCCTCTTATGTGAGTATTTTTGACATAACGATTAAGTGTATTTGAGACTTGTCTCACTTCTTTTAACACTCTATATTAGGTCAATTTCATAACTTAAACTTTTAGTTATTTCATTACTCACCTTAACTTGTTCAAGTTAATTGTTAGTCTTGTATCATTCTTTATGAAAATTATAATTACTTATACAATGCTATTATGTTCATAAGTCTGTGTGGATAGGGTATGTTGGGACTTGTCCCATTGATTGGCATACCCTATGTTATGAGTTCATTAGTATGGATCTTATAATGACTTTTTGGAGTTAATATGATTGGACAAAGTTTTGTTAGCCAATTTGTTGGCATCAAACACAATTTCACTAGATACTTATCATATTATTATCACTAGCCAATTCAATCACTTCATAAATACATTACAGTAATCTAGAATGTTAAACAAGCCAACTTTTAACCTTTGATTAACATATAAAACCATTCAATGGACAATTCATAACAATCTCATTTTCTCGAACACAAGTAGGCATTATAACATTCCACGTTCATGTAAATAACACACTAAGTATGCAGATCTAAAATGTACATTTCACTCGACATATAAATAACTAAAACACACACATAATGATCAGTTAACACCACATACAAATAACATGCATCGATAATTTCACTATAGATACTACAAGAATCGGAAATCGGGAGAACTAGGGAGATTTACATGCGATTTGATGGGAACAACCCTAGTTTCAATTTTCTTGAAGTTAAAACGTTTGAAAAGCCTCTTTGAGAAAGAGTTCCAGGATACAAAACCCATACCTTATTGTATAACTAAATCTACGAAGATCACCTTGAACTTTGCACGAAAAACCTTGAAGAATGCTTGCTTGGAATCATCTAGGGTTCTTACGTTTTTCTCTTGTTTTTAGTTGTGGCAATTTTGGGTGAATAACGTGGAACTAACTCTTTAAGAACTGAATGGTAACTAATTCTACTTGGACTATATAACCTAATTAAGTTAGACTAATTAGCTAATTACAAAAACGCCTCTCCTAGATTGACTAGGATTAGAAGAATCTTGTCTTAACCGAAATAAGGATTTTCCTTAGTGGTCTCGGTTTTAGTCATTTAAATTAATTAATTAAGTTGCTAAATTAATTAATTAGGTAACCTAGGGTAATTACTAAAGTACCCCTAAGTTGTTAGGACCATAACCAACTCTTTGGACCATCCTAGGTTAGGTACTAGGTTGTCTCTTTCTTGTCTTAACCGAAATCTGGAAATTTCCTTAGTAGTTTAAGTTTTAGTCTTTTAAATTAATTAATTAAGATGCTAAATTAATTAATTAGGTAACCTAGGGTAATTACTAAAGTACCCCTAAGTTGTTAGGACCATAACCAACTCTTTGGACCATCCTAGGTTAGGTACTAGGTTGTCTCTTACTTGTCTTAACCGAAATCTGGAAATTGCTTAGTGATTTCGGTTTTGTACATTTAAATTAATTAATTAATTAAGTAACCTAAGGTAATTACTAAAGTACCCCTAAGTTTTTAGGACCATAACCAACCTTTTGGACCATCCTAGGTTAAGTACTAGGTTGTCTCTTTCTTGACTTAACCGAAATCTGGAAATTGCTTAGAGGTTTCGGTTTCGTACATTTAAATTAATTAATTAAGTTGATAAATTAATTAATTAAGTGACATAGGGTAATTACTAAAGTACCCCTAAGTTGTTTTGACCATAACTAACCCTTTGGACCATCCTAAGTTAGGTACTAGGTTGTCTCTTTGTTAGTTACACGGTTTGGTGTCATCAGGTTTGGTCTTAGGTTGTAGGGTCCCTTGGTTAGATATTTTTGGTTTATCCTAGGTTAGTTAGGTAGGTAGGTCATTTAGTGGTCTAGGACTGGTTAGGGAGATTGGCCCCACGTGGATGGACCCGGATGTGCGCCTACCCCCAACCACTCTAACCGAATTTGTTAGCTTGTCCCTTGGCCGATTGCACATGTGCTTGCACATGTGTTGCGTGCACTTTCCTAACTAACTCTTTTGGAAGGTTCATTTGGAATGTTTACTTATTGTCTCAAAGATCCTCACTATGTCCTTGGACACCGCTTATTCTACATGATCATTCTAAATGGTTATATGCTATGGTACTAGGCTTGACACTTGTATACCTAGTACCTAATGTGTTGTGTATGAAAATTAATATTTTAGCTTAGGGTATTCATTGAAGGTACAATTCTTATATAAGCTTGGATTATATTCTAAATGCTTGCGTATACATAGAAATTAGCTAACACCCCTTAGCCAATTTTCTACACTATGCCCAATATTTCTGAATATTGGGCATTGGGACGTCTATGTACCCCAATAGGCATTCTTAAAGACCTACTAGGCTCTTCACTAGACATGTAATTTTCTAGAATGTTACATTATCCCCCCCTTAGGAACAGTCATCCCCGAATGACACTACTCATCATTTTAAATCGAAGAGGGTATTTTTGAAAAGCACATTACCATACTAGAGACGTTATTCTTTGTGAATATCTGATTCACAACTTACTCTGGATGATGCACATTACTCTAAGCTTATCTGAAGCTTCTTATCTGATATTGAGGAACTTCCTTCTCAATCTTACTTTAACTTAATACACAACACACTCATGCAACACATAAATTATGCAAAACTCTATACAAAAACAACAACATGAAAGCAAGCATGAACTCATATTAACTCATATAGTGCAAGTATAAAACACACATTTATGGGCTTAAAACACCAAAGGCTGCCTAATGCACTAAGATTTAGAGTTTCATTAACGAAATCGGACTTAGGAAGAGTATATCTAACTTAAGAACTGAACGAGTGAGGGTAACGGGATCTCATATCGGCCTCGGCCACCTTCAACAAGGTGGTTCCCCATAACACCTTTACGGTGGAAACCTCCTTGTTCCTCAACCGTTTCACTTGGCGATGTAAATTTCAATGGGAACCTCTTCATAAGAAAGTTTCTCATTGATTCCTAACCCCTCGATAGGTAGAATGGACGCTGGATCGCCTAGACTTTTTTAAGCATCGAAACGTGAAACACTGTATGAATATAAGCCAACTCATTCGGTAATGCTGGGCATTTCTATCATTGCCCTCCTTGGGAAGGCCAAATCTTGAATCTGGCGCCTTAGACCACTCAGCCATCCTAATTCTTGTGTTCTTCTTTCTACTCGTGCACACAAGAAGAAAGTCAGATACTTAGAATGACACAAAATGTCAAAGATCTAGATAGCACGATAAAGAGTAGAAGATGGAAAAATTTCCTAACATCACAAAGTCTCTAAATCATGATTGTGGTGCACTTCACAACCATAAATTAGAAACTACGCAACGTGGTTGTGTTTAGCCTTAGTTCCTAGGTAATTTAACCTCATGCTCTGATACCAAGTTTGTCACACCTGGATTCTGGAATCCGAATACGACTAGCGTCGTTAACCTCTCAGAGGTCGTAGACAAGCCTCTTCTTAGCTTTCATTACAATCATACAGTTAAATTTGCAGAAAATTAAAACTTTTTAATACTTATCGAAGTATTCATAGACTTCATATAGTACTGCATAAGAGTGATATTCTAATAGCTCAAACTAAACAACCATCTATTAATAGATTAAACAAATGAAACAAATGATCATAATAATAATAATAATAGTTTGTCAATTGGCATTATTACAAACATTAGAACGAATACTTTAAAAGAAAAACTAGGGACAGTAGTCACTAGATATATCTAATGTACTAAGCTAGAATAATAAAGTGTATCATCCTCGAACTCAAGAGGACCTACCAAAGTCTTGAGATCGCTATTCCAAACCGCTTCGTCGAACATCAACCTTCTTGAGATCCTGCGCCTATAAAAATAGTTAATATATATGGGGTTAGTACACACTTGTACTAATTATGGGTGTATGCACATAAACACATAAGGACTATGCATGAACAAGGAAAGCTCTTCCTAAAGCAACATGTCGAATCTGGATAGTTAAGTCACTTACTTTCTTAATTCGTTAATCGTGATTATGATATGTATATGACACGTTCTTATGCAATTAAGGCACACAACTCATTTTCTATATGAACATAAGACCTTGGAATCATGAACATAATTTTAGAACAAATTAAATGAAAGTTTATTATTTTGATCCTTTTAGGCCGAGAGCTCCTATTCTCAGACTTAGATTATTTTTCAGTCTTTTCTTCTTCTTGTTGAGTAGTTCAATGATCTCCTTGATCCTATGTCTTACTTAGAAGTGCAATGATTCATTGTAGTCCCATACCTACAATGAATCGAGTAAGTAATTCACAAGATTAAGGAAATGATTTGGCTACCCTACTTACAAGTTAGATTTTTCATTCTTCTTTGTTAAAATTGGGATGAATATATTTATAAGGCAATCTTTATTGGCTATGCCCATTAATTGGTTGTTAACCTAATATAAATAATCTTTGAGGCATGTATTCATACTCCAATATTGGCATAAAACACTAACTTGTTAAAACTTCATTCTTATCAACATTAATGATTGACATTGTTAAGGTCTTGATTTACTTAGATCACTAACTGGGTGTTTTATACTTGCACTATATGAGTTAATATGAGTTCATGCTTGCTTTCATGTTGCTATTGTTGTATAGCTTTTACTTGATTTATGTGTTGCATGAGTGTGATGTGCATTAAGTTAAAGTAAGATTGAGAAGGAAGTTCCTCAATCTCAGATAAGAAGCTTCAAATAAGCTTAGAGTATTGTGCATCATCCAAAATAATTTGTTAATAAGATATTCACAAAGATAAAGTTTCTAGTATGTTAATGTGCTTTTCGAAATACCCTCTTTGATTTAAAATGATGAGTAGTGTCATTCGGGGATGAATATTCCTAAGGGGGTGGGGGGTAATGTAACATTCGAGAAAATTACATGTCTAGTGAAGAGCCTGTTAGGTTTTAAAGAATGCGTATTGGTGGTACATAGGCATGCCAATGCCCAATATTGAGAAATATTGGGCATAGTATAGAAAACTGGCTAAGGGGTGTTAGCCAATTTCTATATATACCCAAATAAGCATAATATAATCCAATCTTGTTTAGAAATTGTACCTTCAATGAAGACCCTAAGATAAAACATATAGATCCACAACGCAACACATCAAGTACTATGTATCCAAGTGTCAAGCCTAGTACCATAGCACAACCATTTAAAATGATCATGTAGATTAAGTAGTGCCCAAGGACATAGTGAGGATCCTTGGTACAATAAGTAAACATTACAAATGAACCTTCCAAAATAGTTAGTTAGTAAAGTTCAAGCACATGTGCAAACCAGCCAAGGGGACCACCCTAACTGATTCGGTTAGGGCGGTTGGGGACAGGCACACATGCGGGGTCCAACCACGTGGGGCCAAGCTCCCTAACCAGTACTAGACCCTAACTAACTGACCTAACTAACTAACTAACCTAGTACCAACCAAATATAACTAACTAAGGGACCCGATAACCTAAGATCAAGTCGGGTGACACCTAACCGCATAACTAAGTAAGAGACAACCTAGTACCTAACCTAGGATGGTCCAAAAGGTTGGTTATGGTCCTAAAAACATAGGGTTACTTTAGTAATTACCCTAGGTTACTTAATTAATTAATTTAGCAAGTTAATTAATTAATTTAATTGGACAAAATCCAAATCACTAAGCAATTTCAAGATTTCGGTTAAGACAAGTAAGAGACAACTTAGTACCTAACCTAGGATGGTCCAAAAGGTTGGTTATGGCCCTAACAACTTTGGGGTACTTTATTAATTACACTAGGTTACTTAATTAATTAATTTAGCAACTTCATGAATTTTAAATGGACAAAACCGAAATCACTAAGAAATTTCTAGATTTCGGTTAAGACAAGTAAGAGACAACCTAGTACCTAACCTAGGATGGTCCAAATAGTTGGTTATGGTCCTTACAATTTAGGGGTACTTTAGTAATTACCCTAGGTTACCTATTTAATTAATTTAGAAACTTCATTAATTAATTTAAATGACTAAAACCGAAACCACTAAGGAAATATCCAGATTTCGGTTAAGACAAGATTCTTCTAATCCTAGTCAATCTAGGAGAGGCGTTTTTGTAATTAGCTAAATGGTCTAACTTAATTAGGTTATATAGTCCAAGTAGAATTAGTTAACATTCAGTACTTAAAGAGTTAGTTCTACATTATTTACCCTAAAATGGTACAACTAAAATAAGAGAAAAATGTGAAGCAAACCCTAGACGATAGCAAGAGTTCTTAAAGGTTTTCGTGCAAAGTGCAAGGGGATATTCATAGATTTAATTCTACAATAATGTATGGGTTTTTTCTCCTGGAATTCTTTCTCCAAGAGGCTTTTCAAACATTTTTACTTCAAGAATATCGAAACTAGGGTTGTTCCCAACGAATTGCATGTTTATCTCCCTTGTTCTCCCGATTTCCGATTCTTGTAGTATCCATAGTGAAATTATCGATGCATGTTATTTGTATGTGGTGTTAACTGATCATTATGTTTATGTTTTAGTGATTTATATGTCGAGTGAAAGATACATGTTATATCCGCATACTTTGTGTGTTATTTCCATGAACGTTGAATGTTATAATGCCTACTTGTGTTCGAGAATATGAGATTGTTATGAATTGTTCATTGAATTGTTTTATATGTTAATCAAAGGTTAAAAGTTGTCTCGTTTAACATGTTATATTACTATAATGTATTCATGAACTGATTGAATTGGCTAGTGATAATAATATGATAAGTATCTAGTGAAATTGTGTTTGATGCCAACAAATTGGCTAACAAAACTTTGTCCAATCATATTAACTCCAAAAAGTCATTCTAATCTCCACATCAATGAACTCATAACATAGGGTATGTCAATCAATGGGACAAGTCCTAACATACCCTATCCGGACAAACTTATGAACATTATAGCATTTTATAAGTAATCATAACTTTCATAAAGAATGATACAAGACTAACAATTTACGTGAACAAGTTAAGGTGAGTAATGAAATAACTAAAAGCTTAAGTTATGAAATTGACCTAATATATAGTCTTAAAAGAAGTGAGACAAGTCTCAAATAAACTTAATCGTTATGTCAAAAATACTCACATAAGAGGGTGCTAGAGTCCGTGAGACAAGTCTCACTCGCACCATGATGATAATGCAAGACTTAAGTTCATATTCATTAAGTAAATAAAGGGGTGACCAGTCATCCATAGAGTTAAGTAAACCTCATAACTAGAAGTAAGATTCCATAATGTTTGAGTCAACCCTAAGAAGATAATAAAGTAAAATAAATCTGAGCTCAGCACCTATAGACTAGCAATGAGCTTGTGCCAGCACATGTAAGTCTCATGAGACGAGATCACCACCCAGGTGGACCAGGGTCTCCATATGTCTCCAAGTCTTAAAACTATGTTTCACTAGCATAGGGACTAGATAGTGGATGCCTCCACCTAAGAATGCCACGCAATTTCGATTTCACTTTGGCCGGTGATTCCACCTCTTTTTGGTGTGGGGAAGACACCAAATTTCATGTTTAGCTCACATGATCTATGTCGGTTATAGCTCAGGAAAGTATCCGTTTCACTACAGCCGTGAACCCCCCTTTTCGGTGTGGGGAAAACACAGACACGGTATCACCTTAGCCTGTGAGCCCCCCATTTGGGTGTGGGGTAGACACAGAACTTGATTCTTTCTAATTGGTGAATCACCTCTTTTCGGTGTGGGGGAGACACTGGATTTCATGTAGCTCGCATGATCTACTTCCGTTAATGCTAAGAGAATTCTTTAAGAGTTTAAGAAAGAATAAAGTAGCATGTTCAAAGTGAACAATAGAGCAAAGAAGTAGAATCATAATTTCGTAGCGAACTAAGTAAAGTAAAAGCTTAAATAACACCAATCACTAGTGTTTGATAGGAACAACAAGTTAGTGGCTTGAGCCAATAATGGTTTATGCCAATATTAGTGTATGAATATATGGCTCAAGGTTTATATATAGGGTTAATAACCAATATGTGGGCATAGCAAATAAAAATTTGCTTATAATATATTTATCCACATTCAACTTGAGTAAAGAGAATCTAACTTGTAAGTAATGTAGTCAAATCATTTCCTTAGTCTTGTGAGTTGCTTACTCGATTCATAGTAGGTATGTGACTATAATGAATCATTGCACTTGTAAGTAAAACATAAGATCAAAGGAGATCATTGAACTATACAACAGAAAGAAGAAAAAGACTGAAAACTAATCTAAGTATGAGAAGGGTAGCTCTCGGCCTAGAAGCAAAATAATAAACGTGTGTTTAAGTTGTCCTAAAATTATGTTCATGATTCCAAGGTGTTAAGTTCATATAGAAACCGAGTTGTGTTTCTTAATTGCATGAGAACGTGTCATATGCATATCATAATTCACGATTAATGAAATAAGAAAGAAAGTAACGTGACTTGCCAGAAATGACATGTTGCTTAGGAAGATCTTTCCTTGTTCATGCATATTCCTTATGTGTTTATGTGCATACACCCATACTTAGTACAAGTGTGTACTAATCCCATATATATTTACTATTTTTATAGGCACAGGTTCTCAAGAAGGTTGAAGTTCGACGAAGCGGTTTGGATTTGCGATATCCAGACTTTGGTAGCTCCTCTTATGTTCGAGGATGCTACACTTTATTATTGTAGCTTAGTACATTAGATATAGCTAGTGACTACTGTCCCTAGCGTTTTTCTTTCAAGTATTTGTTCAAGCATTTCTAATAAGGCCAATTGGCAAACTATTATTATTATTATTACGGTCATTTATTTCAATTGTTTAATTTTTAATAGATGGTTGTTTTAGTTTGAGCTATTAGAATATCACTCTTATGCAACACCATATGAAGTCTATGTATACTTCGATAAGTATTAAAAAAAGTTTTAAATTTTCCACAAACTTAACTGTATGATTGTGATGAAAGCTAAGAATACGCTTGTCTGTGACCTCTAAGAGGTTAACGACGCCGGTTATATTTGGATTCCAGAATCTGAGTGTGACAGATGACCAAGACATTCGGAAACTAGCCTTGTGTGTGCTAGTGTGTCGTTGTATGTTGTATATGTTTTTGTGTGTTGTTTGGAGTCTAAAAGTAGTTTGGAAGACCCTAACACCTAGAAAGACACGTTTAGGGTCAAAACGTCCAATTACGACTCCCCAAGTACTGCCCGAGGTATTCTTGAGGAGGACCCAACACTTGGATCAACAAGTTGCCCAAGGCAGACAAAGTTTTTCTTGGGTGAAATGAGTTCGCGTCGTGTATTTGGTGCAGCTTGGGCCAAATTCTTGGTCCGAGTCGCGGACATTTAGCAAAATCCCCTGTCTCAAAATTTATTTTAAAAAATCTTACGGGAACAGCTCCGCGTTGCGGACTTGTTTCCCGACGATAATTCCAAAAAAACTAAGTGAATTTTGACTTGTCTAAAATGGCCTTTTTAATGTAGGTATGTTTTGGGTATTTTAGGGATGTGTTCTATACTAATTTTAGGTCATTATACACCCATTCCGCAACCGAAAACCCCAAACCCTTATTTATAAATCAAATTTTCAAAACCCTCGAAAGTTCTTCTTTCCTAAAAGCTCTCCCAAACTCCATTGAAGCTAGGACTAAAGGTTGATGTAGGGTTGAAGGATTTGAACGTTTTATTCACCAAAATCTCGTGGGTTTCTTCATATTAAGGTATGGTATGTCATCCTTGACTCTTCTTTCATTCAAGGAGCCCATTCAAAGACTTTTCAAAAAGGTTTTTCAAACTCCAAACTTATCTATTTTTTACTCTAAGCATGGGTCTTGCATGAAAATATTTTAATGAATGTAATATATTATTCGATGTTAGTTGACGATTTTAAGGTTAAAAACATAATAAACCCATGTTCATTCAATTTCTCAACTTTTGGCTTATGAAGTGAGTTTAATGTACATGATTAAATAATGTTAGAACTATGGTTTTCTTATGTTATATTGTGATTACCTACTGCTTTAAAATGCTTTGTAATGATAAATTGCTGGTGATATTGAGAAAAGGTGGTAAAGGCTTGGATGAAGGTAAGTTGTCCCAATCTTGCTTAGTTCTTATTATGAGTTGATCTTGAGTGGTATGGTCCACCTTTTGTGGCGGTGTTTACTTGAAGAATTTGAATGTATATGTATATTGTGATATATGGCCTTAAAGGCATAGTATGTGAAGTGAGGTGATGATTATGATGTATATGCATGATATGTTTTAAGATGTTTAAAGTGAATATCTTGATGATGTTTTGTCTAAATGAAGGTTATGTATATGTGAAGCTTGCTAGTGTGTGAAGTATGATGAATGTGGGTATGAGCATGTCTAGACGTCAATGTTACGAATTTTGATGATTATGTGGAAGATGTGCTCACATGTACTCACACACACTTTGAATAACGTTAGTAATGAAATGGGGGATTTGTAGGGTAGACACTCTTCGTGAGTAGAAATGAAGTGTCTACACCATCCCTACTATTCCTATAGTATGAAAAGGGGGAATTTGGGGTGAACGCTCTTCGTGAGCTGACATGATGTGTTTAGTAGAAACCTCACTATTCACAATGAGCTTCCCAAGATATGTTGGAGGGTTATACCCTTCGTGAGTTGAGATGTGGTATTCAAAAGTAACCTCTAGGGATAAGTACCCTTCGTTAGTGAGATGTGGTACTAAATAGCTATCTCTTAACCTATATTCTATGAATTTTATGACTCAGTGGTGGAGTTATGCTTAGCACCAAGAGGATTCGAAGAAGGGGTGGGTACACTTTGTGAGTAGAGATGTTGTATCCAATGTACCTCTTGAGATGGGTGCTCCTAGTTAGTAGAGAATGAGTTACTTAGTAGCAATCTTCTTATCTCTTAACTATGCGCCCCCGTAGGTGTAACTATTGGAGAATCCATTTAGAAGCTAACGACTATGATGACTATGACCCAACTATAGGAAAGTAGGGATCCCTCATCCGGTAGGGGTTAATATTGGGATTCCATATCTAGCTCTCATGGTCTATGTCGGTTAAAGTTAGCCCCCACAAATGAATGTAAATGAACTAAGTCTTCTTAAGGGTGTACTACTTAGGGTAGGTGGTTGAATGGGACGCTATCTATGCATTCCACATGTAGACATTTGGAGGGAGTCTTGGTGTGTCTTTATATGAAAATGTATGAATGGGTAAGTAACATATAAAAGTAATGTGAATTTATGTCTAATGTTAAGGAAGTAGGTTGATGTTATGACTTGTATTCTGAAATCTTAGTAGTATGATGAATGTTATGTGGCTAGACGAAGGTGATTCCTAAGGAGAATTAAGTGGTAGTAGTAGTATGGGATGCTAATTTCACATTGCACTAAGTGTAACTTGGGTGTTTTCTTGTAGGATGGTTTTATGTGAAATTCCTAACTGTATGTATGTTCCTCTAGTGTCTTTAGTGTTGAACGTTGATTTGTTAAATGAAGTATGCTTATCTTTATTAGTCTTAAGGATCTCTTAGGTATGTATTGGAGAGATTGTATGTGCGACCTATTCATGTCCTACTTAAGTGAGTCTTAGGATAACTATGGATAGGGCAGTTCATGTGGTAATGGTCTATTGTAAATGTGACTATATATTGATGCCTATAAGAGTGTTACTTCATATGATGCATGGTGACTTATTTTATTCTTTATAACTTGTTTCATGAAGGTTTTATTAAAATGACATGATTTGTATGTTTCTACTAAACTGTCCCTTTTGCATGATTTTTAGTAATGTCATACTTAGTACAATGTTTGTACTAACCCCATACTTTTGTATACTCTATACGTATAGGTTGGAGGAAAGTGGAAGTCTTAGAAGGCAATGCTTGGGAAGTTGACTCTCACAAGACTCTATATGTTCTCATTTATTCGAGGACATAGTCTACTTTTCTTTAGTTTCTTCTCTATGACATGTATAAGACTTATTAAGTATTTCTATCAATGTAAAGGGTCGTGACCCTCAGATATTTAAGATGTGTCTTTAAGTTGGCTTGTGACGATGGGATTTATTACTTAGTATTTTATAAAATATGTTTCTTATTATTATTGTTATAAAAAGTTTAAATTCCGCACTACTTTTCATACTTCATGTAATGAATGATAGCTAAGAGGATGGTGCAACACCTCAATGAGGTCAATCACACCGTGTGATGACTCACGAGGTCTCTAACTTATAGGGTGTACTTGTGGGTCATTACAGCTTCATTCTCTATGAATTCAAAAAGGTGTGGATATGTCTTCTTCATATCCTCTTCAGCTTCCCATGTTGCTTCGTCAACAAATTTATAATACTCCAAAAGAGTCTAAAGCCTAATCTAGATCCTAACATGAGTTCCTAAAGGTTGTAACACTGTTTTAACGTCAAATATAATGCATATAAGTCACTTAGGACATTTTAGAATCAAAGCGTCAAGAAACGCCCATGACGTCAAGAAACTAGTTCAAGAGGTGCTACTGTGTTTTAGCATATTTGACTAGGTTTTAGGAGAGTAATTCAATGGAATTTGATAATAAGGTATATAACATGTATTTAAGTTGATTTAGGGTCAAAACTTCTGGGTACGAATCCCCAAGGACCAACGAAAGGGTCCTTGAGGAGGACCCTCGCATTGGGGCAAAAAATTGTGTTGAGACAGTAGCCATCGACGGTTGTAAGCTATGAGGCGTGGCCTGATCGATAAGGTCTTGATGGACACCATCGATGGTCACTTAGTCATTTTCATGAAGGATTTATTTTGTCAAGTCTCTAACCAAAATGACAGATGAGCAGCACGGAGGGGACCTTGGTCGTCGACTGACTTACGACCACTAGGTCGGGGTCTCGTAGGTCAGGGTCACTGGTTGCCGTAAAGTTTTAAGTTAGTTCATTTAATTAATTAGGTTGTATGATAATTATTTAGGGGTTAAGGTAGGTCTAATTAAGTTAGTTAATGACTTATATAAAGACCTAAACCTAATTAAACTAACCCAACTGTCATATTTCCAAAAACTCAATTGCTCTTTCTTCTCTCTTCTTTCTCTCTCCCAAAGATACTCTTTAGAATACCAATTCAAGGATGGTTCTAGGTCAACAATAAGACTACTTTTCTCCATCATTCTTCATTATTAACAAGGTATGGGGTCCATTCACCTTTGGGATTCCTTTCCCCAAGGGGTTCTTCCAAAATTGATTTCAAAAAGATGAGTTTCAAGTGGGTTTTCTTCTATTACGAATTTGATTTTTTAAATTGTATTTTATGGTTTAGTTTGGTTATTATACTCATACAATGAAGTATTATGATGCAATTATGCTAGTTTTTGATGAATTTACGTAGTTTGTGAAGTAGATCATGAATTAGACCCAAATCCCTAACCCTAGGTTATGAACTAGTGATAAATTGATGTATAGTGATTTAGTTGACTTCATTATTATGTTAATTACTATTGTGTTATGATATTACACCCATTGTTGGATTTAATTGGATGGTTGATGGTAAAACCTTGGATGATGGCTTATGAAGGATATTGGGTAAGTCTTGTGATCTCAATCCTTTACTTCAATTATGATTACTTGTGTTTAGTGATGAAGTTATATTGAAGCATACCTTATTGTGATATTGATTATGGTTGGTACGATATTTTGATTGAAATGTCTTGATTTATTGTTCGTTAGTTGTTGGCTAAGATGTAAAGATATAAGGGTGGTGATAAATTTGCCTATGTGTCTTATCATAATATGGTTATGTAAATGTGATAACCTCACATGTGTGAATTGTATTGAAAGTACCATAATCGTGCAATTCTCTTTGATCTATGACTATGATTATATAAGGGGCATACCCCTATGACCTAAAACTAAGTTATGATTGTTAATGAAAAGACATTTCAAAAGGGACTCTAGCTTAGCACCGAGTGAACCGAGTGAGGAGTGTCCCTTCCCACATATTAAAGGTAGGATCACTATTTTACTCATGAGATAGAAGACTAGAAGGCATGTAGCATAAAGAGGGTCCCAACTACATATCCTAGTTCTTGAACTATGTTGCCCTTATAGGAATACTAGCTAGTGGATCCACATAGATGCTATGTTCATGTTTTGGTACCTTGGCGAGTAGTCACCTTCTTTCGGTATAGGGGTCCATGACACCGGATTCCACATTAGCTCATATGGTCAATGTAGATTAAGGCAAGATGTTTCGAAAAGGTTAAAATGAAGTAACAAAGTGAACTCTAACGAGGATTACCTAAGGGATTTATCTTAGTCTAGTTAGGGGTATGGGACTCTACCTATACATTGCACTAGTTAGCCTTGAGGGAAGTCTTATAAGGATGTTCTTATGTGTTTATATGCTTATGAATGAAAATGATATGTATATGTTGATCCTACATGTTAATGACACTTTGTGATATTGGTTTCACTTATGAACATTTAGTGAAACTAACTATGATATGATAATGTCAAGGTGCTAATCTCACATATCAGGGTTGTATTGAAAAGGAATCCTCATGCAATTACTATTGAGCTAATGACTATTACTATACAAGGGGTTAGTCCCGTACGACCTAAACTCAGTTATGATTGTTAAAGAAAGACATTTCAAAAGGGACTCTAAGTGAACTAGTAGTGAGGAGTGTCCCTTCCCAAGTAGGCAAGGTAGATTTAGTATATAGTCATGAGATAGAGATTACAATGTCAATGGAATAAAGAGGGTCTCAAATTGACTTCTAGTTCTTGAACTATGTCGCCTCCATAGGAATACTAGCTAGTGGATCCACCTAGATGCTATGTTCATGTTTGGTACTACTCTGAAAAGTAGACCACCTTCTTTCGGTGTAGGGTTTTAATGACACCGAATTCCACATTTACCTCTTGTGGTCTATGTTTGTTTATGCAAATGTTCCCAAAGGTAGAATGAAGTAATAATGTGAACACTAACAAGGGTGACTTAAGGGGTTTGACTTAGTCTAGGTATGGGTATGGGATACAACTTATACATTGCACTATTTGGCCTTGAGAGAAGTCCTAGAAGGTTGTTCTTATGTTCTTATAAAGTAAATATTATGCATATGTTGACTTTACATGTTGATGATACTATATGATGTTAGTTTCACTTAAGAACATGATATTGGTCTATATTGCTAAACATCATGATGACTACTATTGATACTATGTTATGTTAAGTTAGGCATTACTTGTGATCCTTTTTTTGGTTTGCTTGGTTGAGTGAGGTTATGGGACTTTAGTTGGTAATTAAACTTGTAGACTTGATGGTGGTTTATGAGTAAGGGTCTTACACATGTTGTAATGTTATGAACTCCTATACATGTTTGTTGTTATAACGTGATGGTGGAGTTGTTTTGGTTATGTACTCAAATATGTTATTATAGATGTTGACTTTACTATACTTCATGATGTTGGTCTTTGTTGTACATGGTCTTGACTTAAAGATTATGTGACTATTGGCTTATATGGGTTCTTGGTTATGCATAAAGCTTTTCAAAGTAACTTAGCATGCTTCTGAACAAATGTCCCCTTTATCATGATTTTTAAGTTTATATGTGCATGTGTTTCCATACACGGTACAAGTGATGTACTAACCCATATTTCTCCCTTTTTCCCCAAACATTTTAGGTTCCGGTCGTTGAAGGGTTCGTGGCCAATTTGCAAGGAAGGCTTGGATCTTTTCTCCAAGTGTGGGTATGTCCTCAAGATCTGAGGATGATGCCTTTTCTCATTCCACCTATGTTACTTGCTATAGTCTAAGGACATTCATTTCACTCTTATTGTTCAAGACATTGTTGTAAGCCCTAAGTGGTAATTATACATTTGTGTAAGGGCTATGCCCGAATTATTCTATTCCTTTTAGATGGTTTTATATGAGACATTCCTATTAATACTATATTGTGTATATTGTATATGTGGCATAAAAGTAGAAGCCTGTATAAGCTTCTTATGCGAGGAGTCTAAGTAAACTCCCTATGTATATATGATGTGTAAGCGAGAGGTGTATGTAAACCTCATGATGTAGATGTAGATGAAAAGTTTTAATTTTCCGCACTTTTTAACCTATGAATGTAATGATGAATGCTAAGAGGCTAGTTTTAGTACTCTCTGAGGAGGAGGACAAGTCTAGGGGGTGCTCCCATATTTGACATCAAGTTCTCCAAATGCCTCCAATGCCCCAAGGTCCTCAAGCTCCCTATGTTGAAAGAGATATGTCTAATGCAGAGATAAGGGCTGGCCTTAGAGCTTTGAATCAACTCATGACGACTCAAGATCATGTCATAACTAATCATGTGGTTGCCTAAGATAACCTAGGAGTTGGACCTCAACCAAATGCTAGTATTTCTGTAACATTTCAAAAACATAACATGTGTCGTTAAGCCTAACATAAGTGTCAGGAAGTCTAGACACTGTTTTTAAGGTTATTTTTGTGAATATAGGTCATTTAGGAAGTTTTGGAACCAAAATGTTCAAGAACATCGTTGACGTCCGAAAGTTGGTTCAAAGAGGTGCTAGTGTGCTCTAGCCTATTTGACTAGCTTTTAAGAGTCAGAATTTAACAAAATCTGGTGGAAAGGTGTGTAACAAGTGTTATAAAGGTTTTATGGTTGAAACGTCCAGGTACGACTCCCTCACGGACCAACCAAGGGCCCTTGAGGAGGACCCTTGTGGGATTGGCAACACTGCCTGGGCAGTGTGCATTGACGGGTTGGCTTACGGTCCGTGGTTGGACCAACGGACCGTTGGTGACACCGTTGCTCCCCACTTGTCCAGGTGGTGGCTGTGTGCATGACGAGGCAACCGATGTCCCGTGCATGGACCAACGGATCATCGATTCCAACGTCCCTCCCCACTTAGCCAAACCTTGGTGGGGGGAATAGTTACGGAACTGCCGACAGGCCGTAAGTGGAATGACGCGGAATCAATGCCTACGTCATCCCACACTTAGCCTAGTGGATGAAGGCCCCGGCTGTACAAGTCTTTGACCTAGATGACAGATGTCCAGCACGGAGAGGGGGCCAGTCCGTCGACTTAGACGAACCGTCGACGGGGTCTCGTCTGTGAGGTCAGGTAAGTTTTTATTCACATTTTAATTAAGTTATTTAATTAGTTAGGGGTTTATGTGGTTAATTAAGTGATTAAGGTAGGTCTAATTAAGTTAGTAAGTCACCCTATAAAGTCCCGAACCTCACTTAATCTAAAAGACAACTCTAAAACAAATTGTTGTACCTTCTTTCTACTTTCTCTCTCTATTGGAAGACTCCATTGAAGCTAAGTCTAGGAGGTGATTTAGGGGATGGAAAAGGGTGTATTCATCTTCTGTTTCTCATCAAAACATTAAGGTATGGGATCTCTTCACGTTTGAGACCTCTTTCCTCAAAGTGTTTATCCAAATTGATTTCAAAATTTGTCATTTCTAATGGGTTTCATCCAATTCCGAATTTGATGTTATGAATTGAGTTGTTGATGTTTCTTTTTGGTTTATATGAGTTGATTAACATGTATTCTAACTTAATTGGAGTAATTGTTGATGGTCTTGCCTAAATTGAAGAACATGTTCCCAAGTCCTTAACCCTAGGTTGTGTTCTTTACTTAGATTGTAAATTGTTCATTCAATTGACTTACTTAGGGGTTGAATCACTTGTATATGATTTTGATATGCTTTTTATAAACAAATTAGGATGATTATTATTCTTTCATGCTAGTTCTTGGTAGGTGATCTAGGGTATGATGAATTGACTAAATCCTAAGCTTTGGTCTACCATTGAATTGTGAAGTAGTGACTCTTCTATACTTGTGATTACGTTGGTTATTGAATTATAGTGATTTGATGACCTAATTGGTTTGAAGTAAGGGTTGATGGTAAGACCTTGGTGATGGTGAAATTGTGAAGAAGACTTGGTAAGCCTTGTGACCTTATCCTTTGTATCAATTATGGTTAATTGTGATTAAGTCATGATGATTGTATTGGAGCATGCCTTGTGTAGGATTTTAGGTTGGTATGATGTTGAATTGAAATGTCTTGGTATGGTTTTGAGGTTGATTAAGATGTAAAGTAATAAGGGTGATGATGATTGCCAAATGTGCTTTATTTATGAAAGGCTATAATGTGTTAACCTTACTTATGTGAGTTGTGATGAAAGGCTTTTAGTCATGCAATTCCTATTGAGCTATTATGATGATGATTATACAACGGCTAGACCCTATGACCTAAACTAAGTTATGATTGATAAATAAAGATTAAGGACATTTCAATAAGGGAATAGCTTAGCACCGAGTGAACTTGACAATAGGAGGTAATGGCTTTCCAATAGAGGAAGTGTTATCCTTTGGTCCTATATGTGATGTTGACTCCCCATTGAGGGATACTCATTTCATTGATTCCCATGAGATGAGGTCCCAATTACCAAGATGTATGTAGAGGTAACATCCTATCTCTTAGTTCTTGAACTATGTTGCCCCCATAGGAAGACTAGCTAGTGGATCCACCTAGAAAGCTATTTTTATGTTAGGTTTTACCTTGGACGGTAGACTACCTTCCATATGTGTAAGGTTTTGTTACACCGGATTCCACATTAGCTCATGTGGTCTATGTCGGTTAAGGCAAGTGTTCCCTAAACTAAAATGAAGTTATGATATATAGGCTAACTAAGGTGACTTGAAAGGTTAGACTTAACTTAGGTAGGGGTATGGGACTATACCTAGGTCTTGCACTAGTTTGCCTTGATAGGAGTTTTAGGAGGACAATATTATGTATGTAATGATAATAAAGGTAAATGACTTTATATGATTATTATGATGCTTATGAACATGCAATTGGTCTTTATTGTTAAAGTATGAACTTATGCATGTTGAAGGTTATGTTACCTGAAGTAAGTTACTATTTATGATTATTATTTGGTTACTTGATTAATTAGGGTTATGGGGCTTTGCTTGGTCATTGCACTTGTGGCTTTATAAGGGTTATGCTTGGTTGTCTTGCTTTACTATTCACATGATTAACTCTTATCTATGCTTGTAATGCAATTACTTGATGTTAGGGTTATGTGAGATTATAGGTTCAAGTATGTGATATGCACATGGTTGTTTTGACTTGATTAAGCAAGTTAATTGGTTGGTCTAGTTGTTGATTATGCATAAAGACATGAAATGTCATGATTTTAACTAAATGTCCCTTTTAAGCATGTTTGGTTGTTATATGTGCATATGGTCTCATACTTAGTACATGTGGCGTACTAACCCCATTTTTCTCCCTTTTGCCCAAACACTTTAGGTTCCGGTCGTTGAGGTTTGGTTTGAGGCGATTTAGAAGAAAGCTTGGATACTCTTATCATCCAAGTGGTAGGTCCTCATTTTCTCGAGGATGATGCCGATATTCTACCTACGGATTATTTAGCTGTTATGATGCTTATGTTGACTCTATCTTTCATTTGAAGACAAAGTTGTATGAAGCCTATATGTGGCTTACTTTTATTGCTGTAGGGCTATGCCCATGTTGTATTGTCGTTATAGAAGTTTATGAGATGAGACAGATTTTATGATTCTAATTCTATTTTATATATGGGTATGAAATAAAAGTAGAAGACTATGTAATCTTCCTATACGAACGGGTTTATGTATACTCGATATTATACTATTATGTGTATGTAGAGGTCTATGTAAACCTCCGATTAGATATAGTTAAAAAGTGTTAATTTTTCTGCATATTTTAGACAATGAATGTTATGATGAATGCTAAGAGGCTAGTCTTAGTCCTCAAAGAGGACGACGACACCGATTACGTCTAGGTGGTGCTCCCTGGATGTGACAAACTTGGTATCAGAGCATTAAGTTAAATATCCTTGATAATTACGTCTCTCTCAACCACGTCTATGTAGATTCGTACTCATGATTTGAAGCGCGCCACACTTATGAATAGGAATCTATATGATTCTTAGGAATCTCTCTATTCTTGGAAATCCAAAGTCGTGCCTCTAGAGTAACTATTATGTTCTTTTGTCTTAACCTTGTATTTTTGGTTATAGGCAATGAATACTAAGAGGAATGCGGCTAGGAGGCTTGAGGAGGAGGTTGCTCCTCCCCGTGTTGAAGAATATCCTCCACTTGAAGATGGGTTTAATGTTGAGCAAGTTCCGGCCAACCCTTCACCCTTGACGGATGGAGAAATAAGGGCCGACCTTCTTCAAATGGCCCAAGCCATTACTTCTCAAGCTCAAGCCGCCACTCTCCAAGCTCAAGCTATGACGGTCCAAGCCAACCGGGAGGTTGCACCTCGAGCCAATCTGTAAGTCTCTATTATGTCATCTCGTTTGAGGGACTTCACTCGGATGAATCCGCCTACCTTCTATAATTCTAGGGTTGATGAGGACCCTCAAGAGTTCATCGATGAGGTGTATAAGGTTCTCTTTTCCATGGGGTTTAGTTTGAGTGAGAAGGCCGAGTTAGCCACATATCAACTCAAGGATGTGCCTCAAACTTGGTATGTTCAATTGAGGGATAATTGGCCTCTTCGTGGTGGACCGGTAACATGGGATATTTTCAAAAAGGCATTTCTTGATCGATTCTTCCCTAGATAGATGATGGAGGCCAAAGTGGTGGAATTCATCAACCTTCATCAAGGAGGTATGAGTGTTCTTGAGTATTCTATGAAGTTTACTAAATTGTCGAAATATGCTCCTTCCTTGGTTTTGGATACTAGGGATGAGATGAGTTGCTTTGTGACGGGAGTATCGGATGATCTACAAGAAGAATATCATTCGGCCATGGTTCATGATAATATGAATATCTCACGGCTTATGGTGCATGCTAGACAAGTTGAGGAAGCTCGGACTAGGACAAATGCAAGAGATGCTAAGAAGACAAGGTCCTTTGAAAGGGATTCTTCCAAGATTAGGCTTGTGATTCAAGACAAGCCTAGGTTCAAAAAGAGGTTCACAAATCAAGTTCCATCTAAGTTTCCTAAGAATCGTGAAGATAAGGGGGCCAAACCGAGAGCTCAAAAGGGTAAGAGTGGTAATTCACCTAATGAGAAGCCGACATGTGCCAAGTGTGGAAAGGGTCATTTCGGTGAGTGTTTGGTTGGAATGGGTAATTGTTTTGGTTGTGTCAAGAGTGGCCACAAGGTTCGAGATTTTCCTAACATGAAGGGGAAAGAGAAGAGTGGTCAAGCAAGTGGTTCTAGTGATGCTCCAAAGAAGAACCGCTTCTATGCTCTTCGTACTAGGGGTGAGCAAGAGACCTCTCCCAATGTGGTGACCGGTATGTTGCAAGTCTTTGCAATTGATGTTTATGCTTTACTTGATCCAGGTGTTACTTTGTCTTTTGTTACTCCTCTTATAGATAAAAATTTTGATACTTTACCCGATATCTTGCATGATCCTTTCTTAGTGTCTAGAACGGTGGGTGAGTCGGTTGTTGCAAAGAGGGTATATAGAAATTGTCCTATCTTAATGCCTAATAGAGTTTCTAATGTTGATCTAGTTGAACTAGATATGCTTGATTTTGATATTATTTTGGGTATGGATTGGTTGCATTATTGTTTTGCCACTATTGATTGTAGGACAAGGGTAGTGAGGTTCAATTTCCCAAATGAACCCGTTGTTAAGTGGAAGGGGGAAGTTCTATTCCTAGAGGTCGTATTATTTCTTGTTTGAAGGCTTGAAAATTGATCTCTAAGGGCTGCCTATATCATATAGTGAGAGTCCAAGATCTTGACTCCAAAATTCTACCCATTGAGTCGGTACCCATAGTGAGTGAATTTCCAGAAGTCTTCCCTAATGACCTTCCCGGTATTCCTCTCGAATGAGAAATTTATTTTGGTATCGATTTGCGACCAGAAACAAATCCCATTTCGATTCCTCCTTATCAAATGGTTCCGGCCGAATTGAAGAAGTTAAAGGCACAATGTAAAGATTTGCTAGACAAGGGCTTTATAAGGCCTAGCATTTCTCCGTGGGGTGCTCCGATCTTGTTCGTGAAAAAGAAAGATGGGTCCTTGAGAATGTGTTTTGACTATCCCCAACTCAACAAAGTCACTATCAAGAACAAGTATCCTCTCCCTCGGATTGATGATTTATTTGATCAACTCCAAGGGGAAAGCTACTTCTCTAAAATTGACTTGAGATCGGGGTATCACCAACTAAGGGTGAGAGGTTAGGATGTACCATAGACGACTTTTCGGACTCGTTATGGCCACTATGAGTTTCTTGGACCTAATGAATAGAGTATTTCGAAGTTACTTAGATTCTTTTGTCATTGTGTTCATTGACGACATCTTGGTATACTCGAAGAATGAAAGTGATCACATAGGTCATTTGAGGGTGGTATTGAAAACCCTTAAAGAACATCAATTGTTTGCCAAGTATAGCAAATGCGAGTTTTTGTTGAGGTCGGTGGCATTTCTTGGTCACATCATCTCTAGTGAAGGAGTTGAGGTTGATCCAAGGAAAACGGAAGCGGTTAGAAATTG
Source organism: Solanum sitiens (assembly GCA_016801875.1). NCBI lineage: Eukaryota > Viridiplantae > Streptophyta > Magnoliopsida > Solanales > Solanaceae > Solanum > Solanum sitiens. The sequence continues at coordinate 227,453 of JABWTJ010000826.1, read as the reverse complement.
GCTGAGACCATTGACTCCAATCGACATACGGAGTTTCTTGGGTCTTGCGGGTTATTATCGGAGGTTTGTGGATCGTTTTGCGTCCATTGCATCTGCCTTGACTACTTTGATCCAAAAGAGTAAGAAGTTTGAGTGGTCCAACGCATGTGAAAAGATCTTCCAAATGTTAAAAGATAGGCTTACTTCGGCTCTGATGTTGACTTTACCGGAAGGTACAAAGGGATTTGTGGTTTATTGTGATGCATCCCGTGTTGATTTGGGGTGTGTGCTTATGCAACATGGGAAGGTTATTGCCTATGCTTCTAGGCAACTTAAGGTACATGAGAGGAACTATCTCAATCATGAACTTGAGTTAGCGGCCGTGGTTTTTGCTTTGAAGATTTGGAGGTATTATTTAAATGGTGTCCATGTTGATGTGTTCACCGATCATAAAAGTCTCCAATATGTATTTACCGAAAAGTAGTTGAATCTCTGACAAAGAAGGTGGCTTGAATTATTAAAAGACTATGATATGAGTGTCCTTTATTAACCGGGCAAGGTGAATGTTGTAGTGGATGCTCTAAGCCGTTTGTCTATGGGTAGTGTATCTCATGTTGACGAAGCCAAAAAGGACCTAGTGAAAGAGGTGCATCGATTGGCTAGGTTGGGCGTAAGATTGGAAGGTTCTCCAAATGGTGGTGCGATAGTCCATCATAACTCCGAATCATCTTTGGTTGTTGAGGTGAAGTCTAAACAACACCTTGATAAACAATATGGAGTTAAAAGAATCGGTACATGGCAAGTTTAATGAGTCCTTCTCCTTAGGGGTAGATGGTGTTTTGAGATATCAAGGGCGGTTGTGTGTTCCTAGTGTTGATGATTTGAGGAACCGTATCCTTGAGTAAGCTCATGGGTTCCATTATTCCATTCATCCAGGGTCAATGAAGATGTATCATGACCTTAGAGAGGTGTATTGGTGGGAAGGTTTGAAGAAGGACATAGCGGAGTTTGTTGCTAAGTGTCCAAATTGCCAAAAAGTGAAAGCCGAGCATCTAAAACTGGGTGGATTACTACAAGAAATCCAAATTCATACTTGGAAGTGGGAAGACATCAATATGGATTTTGTGGTAGGTTCGCCTAAGACCCAAAAAGGGTATGACTCCATTTGGGTGGTGGTTGATAGGTTGACCAAGTCCACTCATTTTATTCCCGTCAAGGCTACTTATTCAGTGGAGGATTATGCTAAGATCTTCATAGATGAGATTGTGTGTCGCCATGGTATTCCGTTATCCATCATATCAGATTGGGGTGCACAATTCACATCTAGGTTTTGGAGGTCATTTCAAGAAGGGTTGGGTACTAAGGTGAAGTTGAATACCATTTTTCATCCTCAAACGGATGGTCAAGCGGAACATACTATTCAAACCCTTGAGGATATGCTTAGAGCTTATGTCATCTATTTTAAAGGGAGTTGGGATAAGCACTTGCCTTTGGTAGAGTTTGCTTATATAATAGTTTTCATTCATCCATTTCCATGGCTCCTTATGAAGCCTTGTATGGTAGGAGGCGTAGGTCTCCTATTGGGTGGTTTGAAGTCGGTGAGTCTTCAATTCTTGGTCTCATCTTGATTTACAAGACTTTGGAGAAAGTTCATATAATAAGGAATCAGTTGCAAACGAACTATAGTCGGCAAAAGTTCTATGTCGATAATAGGAGAAGGGATCTTGAATTTGAGGAAGGTGACAAAGTGTATTTGAAGATTTCTCCTACGAAAGGAGTTGTTAGATTTTGAAAGAAGGGGAAGTTGAGCCCTAGTTATGTGGGTCCCTATGAGATCTTGCAAAGGGTAGGCAAGGTAGACTATGAGTTGAGGTTGCCTAATGAATTGGCTTCGGTTCATCCGGTCTTTCATGTTTCAATGCTTAAGAAGTGTGTGGGTGATGCCGAATCCATTCTCCCTATTGAGTTCCTTGGTGTAAAGGATAACCTTTCTTATGAGGAGGTTCCAGTTCAAATTCTTGATAGACAAGTACAAAGGTTGAGGAACAAAGAGGTTGTATTCGTAAAAGTGTTATGGAGGAACCACTTAGTTGAGGGTGCTACATGGGAGACCGAGGCAGGCATGAAGTCCCGATATCCTCATCTTTTTTATGATTGAGGTTAGTAATTCTTTTTTATAGTATAAATGTGATTAGAAATTGAAGTCCTTTGATTTTTTGGGTGAAGAAATGCAAAATTTGATTTTTCAAAAATAGGGCAGTGACATTACTGTGAATTGCCAGTGAATTGCTTCAAAATGTGGAATTTTTCTTTTTGGCTTGTTTTGATTCATGTTATGCATTTTGACATGTTGAATCTTTATGAAATGTTTTGTATCATGTTGATTAGCTTAACTTGAATCTAATTGACTCATATTTGTCATGTTGAGCTCAAATGGTTGTTGTGAGAAGGAAGTACCTCATGAAGTGATGTTTAGTCTCATATTTGGTAATTGAAGGTTTGAGTCTTGAGTCTATTCCTTCCTTGAAAAGAATTTTAGTGTCATTCGGGGACGAATGTTCCTTAGGGGGGGATAATGTAACATTTCGAAAAGGTAAGATGTGTCGTTAATCCTAACATAAGTGTCGGGAAGTCTAGACACTGTTTTAAGGTTAGTTTCGTGAATATAGGTCATTTAGGAAGTTTTGGAACAAAAATGTTCAAGAACGTCCATGACGTCCGAAAGTTAGTTCCAAGAGGTGCTAGTGTACCTTGGCCTATTTGACTAGCTTTTGAGAGTCGGAATTTAAGAAAATCTGGTGGAAAGGTGTGTAACAAGTGTTAGAAAGGTTTCATGGTCAAAACGTTCGTGTACGACTACCCAAGGAGCAACCAAGGGGCCTTGAGAAGGACCTTTGTGGGATTGGCAACACTGCCTAGGCAGTGTGCATTGACGGGTTGGCTTACGGTCCGTGGGTGGACCAACGTACCATTGGTGCCACCGCTGATCCACAATTGTCCAGGTGGTGGCTGTGTGCATCGACGGGGCAACCGACAGCCCGTGCATGGACCAACGGACCATCGATGCCACCGTCCCTCCTCACTTAGCCAAACCTTAGTGGGGGAAGAAGTTACGGAACAGCCGACAGGCCATAAGTGGACTGACGGGGCATCGATGCCTCCGCCTTCCCACACTTATCCTGGTGCAGGAAGGCCCCGGCTTCACAAGTCTCTGACAGAGATGACGGATGTGCAGCACGGAGATGGGGCCAGTCTGTCAACTCAAAGACGGACCGTTGATGGGGTCTCATCTGTGAGGTTAGGTAAGTTTTTATTCACGTTTTAATTAAGTCATTTAATTAGTTAGGGGTTTAGGTGGTTAATTAAGAGATTATGGGAGGTCTAATTAAGTTAGTTAGTCACCCTATAAAGTCTCTAACCTCACTTAATCTAAAAGACAACTCTAAAACAAATTGATCTACCTTCTTTCTACTTTCTCTCTCTATTGGAAGACTCCATTGAAGCTAAGTCTAGGAGGTGATTTGGGGGATGGAAAAGGGTGGATTCATCTTCAATTTCTAATCAAAACATTAAGGTATGGGATCTCTTCACCTTTGAGACCTCTTTCCTCAAAGGGTTCATCCAAATTGATTTCAAAATTTGTGATTTCTAATGGGTTTCATCCAATTCCGAATTTGATGTTATGAATTGATTTGTTGATGTTTCTTTTAGGTTGATATGAGTTTATTAACATGTATTCTAACTTAATTGGAGTAATTGTTGATGGTCTTGCCTAAATTGAAGAACATGTTCCTAAGTCCTTAACCCTAGGTTGTCTTCTTGTCTTAGATTGTAAATTGTTCATTCAATTGACTTGCTTAGGGGCTGAATCACTTGTATATGATATTGATATGTTGTTTATAAACAAATTAGGATGATGATTAGTCTTTCATGCTAGTTCTTGGTAGGTGATCTAGGGTATAATGAATTGACTAAATCCTAAGCTTTGATCTACCATTGAATTATGAAGTAGTGACTCTTCTATACTTGTGATTACATTGGTTATTGAATTATGGTAATTTGATGACCTAATTGTGTTAAACTAAGTGTTGATGGTAAGACCTTGGTGATGGTGAAATGGTGAAGAAGACTTGGTAAGTCTTGTGACCTTATCCTTTGTTTCAATTATGGTTAATTGTGATTAAGTCATGATGATTGTATTGGAGCATGCCTTTTGTAGGATTTTAGGTTGGTATGATGTTGAATTGAAATGTCTTTGTATGGCTGTTAGGTTGATTAAGATGTAAAGTAATAAGGGTGATGATGATTGCCAAATGTGCTTTATTTATGAAAGGCTATAAAGTGTTAACCTTACTTATGTGAGTTGTGATGAAAGGCTTTTAGTCATGCAATTCCTATTGAGTTATTATTATGATGATTATACAAGGGATAGACCCTATGACCTAAAATAAGTTATGATTGATAAATAAAGATTAAAGACATTTCAATAAGGGACTATATTAGCACCGAGTGAACTTGAAAATGGGAGGTAATGGCTTTCCAATAGAGGAAGTGTTATCCTTTGGTCCTATATGTGATGTTGACTTCCCATTGAGGGATACTCATTTCATTGATTCCTATGAGATGAGGCCCCAATTACCAAGAGGTATGTAGAGGGAATTTCCTATCTCTTAGTTCTTAAACTATGTTTCCCCCATAGGAAGTCTAGCTAGTGGATCCACCTAGAAAGCTACATTTATGTTAGGTTTTACCTTGGCCGGTAGACCACCTTCCATCGGTGTAATTTCTCATGATTATGATAATGTATCTAAAGTGAAAGGATAGTTCTCACTTATGATCACCTATGAGATATTATGATTGGATATTTACATAAGGGTCTAGAAGAGACTAATGTGAACTCGTATGATGTCATAAGATGATTACTAAAGGGAATAAATTCTTAGCACCGAAAGGGCATGTAAATTAGATGGAGGTCTCACGTTAGTAAGTCCGAACTCCGACATGGCTTCCTCACATTAGTATGTCCGTATTCTTTAATTATGTGTTGCCTTATTATATGGAAACCTCCACGTTAGTAAGTCAAGATTTCTAGAAACAGTCTCCTTGACCCTTAACTATGTACCCACATAGGACTCTATCTTAGTGGATCCACCTAGATAACTACGTACGAATGGTTACACCTTAGGCAAGTTTTAACCCTCTCCTTTCGGTGTGGGAGTACAACACCGGATTCCATGTAGTTTACATAGTCTCATGTCGGTTATTGAACTTCTTTCCCTAACATAAAAGTAAATGAATAAGTTAAGTACGTGAACTCTTATTAGGGTTGTCTTGAAGGCTTCTACATAGGATAAGGGAGGGTATGGGATTTATCTTACTCATTGGACATGTGGGGTCCTAAGGGATGGTTCTAGTAGTGTTCTTTTATGATTATGATTATGATTATGATTATGTTGACAAACTATGAGTAGTATCGATATATGAAGCATGTTGTATGTATGAGAATATGTTGTAAATATGAAATGGGTTGCTTAATGTGATACTTAGCTTTGGATAGGGTTATGGGGCTTTATTCCTGGCATTGCACAAGTGTTTCTTGAGTTGCTTGTACGTTGGTATGAATATGAGGTTTCTTATATCTGTATATTTAATTATTGGTCATTGTGCATAGTTTTGACTAAATTGTGCATTTTCTCATGCATTGATGATTTTTATGCATAGGGACCATATTTAGTACAAGTGGTATGTACTAACCCATATCTCTTCCCTTTCCCCCTATATTGTACGTTCGGGCTGTTGAGGTATCATTGATACTAAAGCAAGAAGGATTGGACTAGACTCTCCAAGTTTTGGTATGCCATCTAGTTCGAGGAATCTACCACATACTCTTTCTTAGTAGTTGTATTGTCTAATAGACATTCATTTCTTTCTTATTGTTGAAGATATTGATGTAAGCCCTATGTGGAAATTATGAAATTTGGTAAGGGCTTTTCCCGGATCGTTTGACTTCGTTTAGATGGTTGGTATGAGATATAGTATTAGACTAAATTCATATGTGTTGTTATGTTGTCTATTGCGAGAAGCCTATGTATGCTTCCTGTGTAGACGTCTATGTCAGCCTCCTTGCTATATTAGCAAAAGTTTTAAATTTTTCTGCGTTTTTGACTTATGAATTGCTATGACGAATGCAAAAAGGCTTGTCATAATCTTCTTTGTGGACGACGACGCCAGTAACGCCTAGGGGGTACTTTGGGTTGTTACAATAATCAAATTCATTATTTAGAGAAGGAACATGCTTCACTCGAAAACAAACCAAAAAATACATACTTAATTAGCCATAGAAAATCATTGTTTTTCATCATTAGTCATAAATCTCGAATTAGGAAGAAAACCCGTTTGTAGAGTAAAAACCCCACAAATTGAATTGTTGGAAATCATATTTGAAAGGACCTCTTGGGGAAAGGAATCCCAAGAGTGAAAAAATCATACCTTATTGACGATTATTCCATCAATTTTGAATAAAAACCTTGGAGTGTCCGTCTTCTTCCCAAACTTTTCTTGTTCTTCAATGGTGGTTGAATAGAGAGAGTTTTGAGAGAGATGAGAGGGATTTGTAAATTCTGATTTAGAGTGCGTGAAAGTTGTTTAAAACTGACCTAAACCATCATAAACTCGTCCCCTAAAATACCAAAAGACTCCTCACTTAAATGGGTCTTTTTGTAAGGTCAACTTGACTTAAAAACGATGCGGACGAATCACGGAAGTGGCTGCATGTCGCGCGGCCAATACCAATTCTTTTTTTTAAAAAAATTTGGGTTGAGACACTGAGACTCGTGAAGGCCATGCGTCCCGAGACAAAATTTTCCTAGCCAGTGATGGCTGCGCGACGTGCAAGGGACTTCACATTCTTTGCTATAGCAAGATGCTTTGGTAGCTTGCTCACTAATGTTTGGGTCTTCCTCAAGGACCCTTCGGGTGGTCCTTGGGGAGTCCTTACTAAACGTTTAGACCCTTTGTACTATATTTTACCTATTTAATGTCTTTTTACAAGTTTTGGACTTCATTTGACACTCCCAAACCTTCACCCAACATAGGGACGTCTACTACTTCAAATTAGCTAGTTTCTAGACGTCAAGGTCTTTCTTTGTCATTTTTGTTCTAACCTTTTCTTATTGAGTTTAATACATTAATATAGGTCTGGAAAAATCAATTTAAACTTTATTTAATAGGCTAAGCTCTAGTCTAAGTCATGGAACTTCCGGAGTGTTACGTATTCATTGCCTATAAGCACAAAAAAGATTAGATGAAAGGACTAGATAGAGTTAAAACTATAAGGCACGACTAAGGAATAACAAGAGAGTGAGAGTTCCTAAGTATCACATATTCTCTCATTCATAAGTGTGGTGCGCTTCATAATTATGAATAACACCCTACGTACACTTGGTTTAGTGAGACATCAACTCTACGATTTGTCAACCTGATGCTCGGATACAATGTTTGTAACATCCCAAAGTACACCTAGTTGTTACCGGCGTCGTCGTCCTCGAAGAGGACTAAGACAAGCCCTTAGCATACATCATAGCACATCATAGGTCAAAAATGCAGAAAAATTTAAAAGTTAACGTAGTGAATTATTCTTAGACAGACTCCTCACATACGAAGTTTACATAGACTTCTCTTTTAACATAACAAATCATATAGGAGTCTTAAGTCTCATCTCACATATAAATCATCCACAAGAGTATGAATGTTTGGACATAGCCAATACAAAACAATAAGCCATTATTGGATTACAATAATTGTCTCAATGATAAAAGAAAGAATGAATGTTTTGAAACCAAGAAACATCATAGCTAGATTGGGACTTGGCAATATCCCAGGACATGAGGACTCACCAATGACTTGGGAAAAGATCCAAGTCCTCCTTGCAATCAACCACGAACTTCTCAACGGGCCGAATCTAAAATGTTAGGGGAAAAAGTAAACAATTATGGGTTAGTACAAACCACATGTACTAAGTATGACTTCTATGCACCAAATCAACTATGCATGAGAAAAGGACAATTTAGTTAAAATCATGCTTTCCATCAATTTAACTCAACATGCACATATAATAAGCATAGGAAGTCAATTCAACATATTATCAATCCAACATGTAGACCACCCAAGTAATACTTGTGCAATACCAAAGATAGAACCCCATAATCCTATCCAAGGATAAGTATCACATTAAGCAACTCATCTCATACATACAATATACTCATATAATTCATCATGACATGCTTAATAAATGAACCCTACTCATAGCTTATGAACATAATCATAATCATAACCATAATCATAAAAGAACACTACTAGGACTATACCTTAGAATCCCACATGTGCATTGTGTAAGAGATATCCCATACCCTCTCTTACACTATGTAGTAGCCTTCAATACAACCCTAATATGATTTCACGTTCTTAACTTCTTCATTTACTTTTAACGTTAGAGAAAGAAGTGCAATAATTGACATGAGAACACTACTAGGACTATCCCTTATGATTTCACTAAGCTAGAGTCCTATGGAGGCACATACTTAAGGGTCAAGGAGATTGTTGCTAGAAACCTTGACTTAATAGAGGTGGAGGTTTCCTTCTCGTGATACAACACATATCTTGAGAATCCGGACTTGCTAAACGTGAAGAAACCCATGTGGGAGGCCCGACTTACAAAACGTGAGACCTCAATATCATTTACATGCCATTTAGGTGCTAAGTAGTAATTCCATTTAGTAATCGTCTTAGTTTATTATACAAGTTCACATTGGTCCCTTCTAGATCCCTATGTAAACATATTATCATACTAGCTCATATATCATCACAAGCGAGAACAATCGTTTCACTTTAGACACCACATAACTAGTGAGTAAACCTTTCACTTAACACTTTATTACAATCATGAGAAACTACTTTCAATCATATAATAATTGTATCATAACATGCATAAATAATTCATGTCTAATTCAATGTCTTAGGGTTAGGGATGAGGAATACTTAGCATCAACATCACAACAACACATTAGACATAGAAGCATTACTATCTAAGTAACTCATAATTCATAATTGAATCCAGGAAGACCCAATCAACATACCTCTTTGTCCCTACCAAGAACCTTTATACTTCCATTACCAAGAATACATAACCAATTGCTTATAAAAGGTAAATTCAAGATGAAATTACATAATTCACAACAATGTAGTCAATCTACATGTTCATGATCATCACAATTCACCATATCAATACAAGGTTTTCATGAAATTGGAGGAACGACATGGGTATAGGGAAATCTCAAAGGAAATCATAAATTAACCATAAATATATACTTAAAGAACATTAATTAATCATAATTCATCACAGTGGATTCAGAGTTTCGTTTTTCAAAGAAGACCCATGTGTGGAAGAAAACCCTAGATTTGGGGGATTTAGAAATCATCTTTTGGAGGGACCTCCTAGGGAAAAGAATCCCAAAATGAAAGAAAAAACACCTTAATTAAGCTTAATCCACGAAATTCAAGTGAAATACTACAAAAATTGGTCTTCTTCTTCAAGATTTCTTCTTCTTTTAATGTAGGTTTAATAGAGAGAGTGCCACGACCGGAATCTAGACCCCAGACGAGACTGGCGTCGTTGACCTCTCAAAGGTCGCAGACAAGCCTACATACGTCATCGTTACTTCATCTAGGTTAATTTTGGTGGAAAATTTGAACTTTTTGTTTTGTTATTTCATGTGAAACATAATAGGCGTTCACAAATCAACCATCTAATATAGAAATAATCAAACGAAAGAAGCAGTTCATAATTGCATTAAACGTATCCTTGCCAAAACGGCACCAATACAAAGTCTGAAATGAAATGGGAAATGAAACACTAGTGGGACATGCCCCACTATCTAAAGCCTACATCTAAGCTAGATAATAACAGTAGACATCCTCGAAAGCATGAGGGCCTACCAAATCCAGATGAAAGCTCCACGTCTGGATAGCTGCAACGCCGTACTGTAAGCTCTAACGTCCACCTGTGCCTGCACCTAAAAGTAGATATTGTTTAGAATTAGTACACACTTGTAATAAGTATGGGTATATGCAAGCACACACCAAGGACATGCATGAGTAAGAATAGTTCTTTCCTAACAATATGATTTATGGAAAGTCAAGTCAGTGGACTTGCCAAATTTGGATTAGGAAAGTCAGTAGACTTGCCAAATTTGGATTAGCAAAGTCATGCCATGAAAGTAACATGCATCATCATACTTATCATTTTACAAGCAGCACATAACATATTGCACATATCATATCACGTAGTTCGTATCATTCTTTCATATGCCATGAGACCTTGGAATCATGGACTTGACATTAGGACTTCCAAAAATGAGAGCTCAACATATGGGACCTTAACTAGGGAGCCTTCTTCAGCAAACACAGAGTCTGCTTCATTCGTTCATACGTACTTCATTTTCATTTATTCATATACTAGTGCAATCACCAGTCATACCTAGGATGAAGTTTAAGACTCTCATCGGGTTTGCAATGACCAAGAATAACCTAGTGTCATTACTTACGTCTAGCTCATCTCTTGATTATCCTATCTTAACACCTTTGGTATCATTCATTTCATTATGTGCATTCATTGAGGCTGACCTCATTCTTCCTTTGGTAACTTTAACCTTAACCGACATAGATCATGTGAGCATCATGAAATCCAGTGTGTAATCCCCACACCAAAAAGAGGTGGAATCACCGGCCAAAGTGAACCAAAACATGCAAGCGTATATAGGCAGTCGAACCCTGCTAGATCCCTATATTGGCAGTATAGGTTCAAGGACTAGAAGATATAAGGAGACCCATACCCGGCATGCCGCACAGTCTCATCTCATGAGAGTTACGTGAACCTCCGGCCTTCCCGAAGGAAGGCATCACCGCTCATAGCTAGCCTATCGATGCTTAGTATAAAGTTCCATTACATTCAAATCATACATCATGGAAGTTGGCTTCTAGCATGAGGACATCATAGCTAGTTAGATGATTTCTCATCTCATCATTAGTATTAAGTATGCATTAACTTCAACACTTTCATTAGAGTGTTCATAGAGGCTGGTCTCTCCATTAGCTTTACACTCTCATAGGTGAGTACGTTTTGGTAACATTTACTTAGGCTCATCTGAGATTGCTCTCATCTTTCATATTAGCCTCTTATCATAGTGTCACCTCATTCATTAACTTTAACACATTTGTTTTTCATAATTACTCACCCCTTCACGTGAATATTCATTTCATCATATGCCAATGCACTTGGCCATTTAGTGTGTTTCACACTCTTACTTAACCCTTCTAGGGTTACATCATTTAATCACATACATCTTAGGCTCACTTACTTTTAAACGTATGCTAGACTTATGAGTCCACACATACAAGCCATGAGGCTTTATTCATAGTTTGTCTAAGTGATTCATGTTTACCCAAGATTATGTGGTACAAGACTTATGCATCTTGTAGATATGCAAGGATATTGATTTCGATCTTTAGAGGAAGCATTCATTAAATATTTACTTACGTATGACTTATGTGTCAATACGGAATTGGGCAAGGGAACCTGATTTTGAATCCCTTGGATAACACTTAATCTTATTTTAAACTTGATAATTGCATTTTTCAGATTTGGGAGACCCTAGTTCGATTCCCATCAACCCCATAATATTTCTTTCTTGTTCTCCTCTCCTTTTTTGTTTTAAGGAAAGGAGGTTGTGGGTTCAATCCCCCACAAGCTCATTATTTTTCTTTTAATTTATCTCTTAACTTTCTCACCTATCCAAGAGGTTGTGGGTTTAATCCCCACTCTCCACATTTATTTTCTCCCTTATTTTTCTCCTAACTCTCTCATCTATTCAAGAGGTTGTGGGTTCAATCCCCACTCACCACATCTATTTTTCCTTTCATTTTTCTCATGAAATTTTTATGAAATTTTCATTTGGTGAAGTCATGGGTTCAATCCCCAATGACCTCACATTAAAAAAAAAATTAAAAACATAGCTAATTTTCCTCATCCTTGGCCGAGACTCCAAATTTCCAGCAAGGTGGAAATTTGGTCTCTTCCAATCCATTTTTCTCTCAATCTTTTGTTGATTTTTTGTAGCTTTAATGTAATGATGTCTTGGGTTCAATCCTTAGTGATCTCATTTATTTTACATTCAATTTTCATTGCATTTTGTGCCACTTTTTTTGGCTGAACCCAACCTACCTAATTCTGGAAATTTGTTCACTATTTTCAGCTTCTTTTTATCATCATTCATACGTTAATTCTTAAGGCATTTCGTGGATCATTTGGTGCATCTTTAAGTGTAATCTTTTTATGATTATGTCCAGCCAAGAATTACCATTAAATCCCAGCAACATTACACCACTTTTACACCTCATGATTTACACAAACATTCGCACATAAAATTCAACCATAAAAACATATCATTTTTAAGGCTTAAGACCGAAAATCATGTCACGGCATACACATACATTTTTCACAAAATTTCGGCAGACATACTTCATCGTTCATACAATTCCGAACACATAATCATGAACACATTATCACGAAAATCACACTTCATACCTAATCTACCAGCAAACATACCAACCTAAGATCAGTGATAGGAGCTAGTGACAGGGAACATGTAATGGGGAACAATCCTAGTTTCGGAATTGAATTATCTCAGTCTTAAGGGTCTGTTGGGAAAGGGACATAGAGTAAGAAAACCCGTACCTGATTTTAACGTTATTCAACACTTGAACTTGCTGCCCAAAACCTACCACAAATTCACGTCCACCAACAAATCTCACACCTTACCCGACTAGAAATTTCGTTAACTTTTCGTTTCTTAGATTAGCTTGTTCGTTTGTATTTTTGTAAGTTCTTCAAGTGTGAAGAACTTTTTTTTTGTTTTCTGTTTTGTAAAGTAGAGAGAAAACGTGAAGTTGAGAGAGAGGCAAAAGTGAGAGATAGATAGATAGATAGGCGTGAAAGAGAGAAGTGTGAGGTAGTGTCCCCTTAGAACTAGGACTTGTTGGCAAGACTTAGTCACATTAATTAATAATTAATAATTAATAAATAAATAAAATATGATTTCCCCTTTTTTTAAATCATCCATTAATTATTAATTTATTAAATTAATCCACCAATTTAAATAAAACAAATTAAATCATTGCTCCCACCTAGGTTCGAACCCGGGTGAAGATTTTGCTAAAAACGCAATTTTGGCCCTCTCTACCCAAAATGCCCCTCCACCTTATTAATTAAACAATTAATTACATATTTAGGGTAATTACGATACTACTCTTAGCCTGGAAATGACCATTTTAACCCTAGACCTTCCAAAACTTAAGATTTCCCCTTTTTAAGTCCGGTAAAGACTCATCCGGGTAAATTTTCATATTCGGGTGCCCTACATGGCTGGACCCAACATTTCCTAGCTCAACTAACTCACCAAGTTAGTTGGCTTGGCTGTTGCAGAGGTTCAGAGGTCTGGTTCTACACGCATCAATCCGTGTGAACTCGGTCTAATCGTAGGCATTCTAGACACATTAAGCATTACTTATCATATCCATTTTTAGGGTTGTTACATTATCCCCCCCTTAGGAACATTCGTCCCCGAACGACACTACTCTTTACTAGCAATAAGTAAGCCATCTATAGAATGTATGCATACATAGGTAATTCAATACTCCTCATTGGTGAATATCTGATTCACATATTAGCATGATGGTGCACATCCTTGAAACCTACTAATACCTCCACATTAATAAACGAAGGAACTCTTTCCTAAACTAGTCTCATCCAAAGCATACAACATAAGTAAACATATAAGTCATACAAATCAGCAACCAACATGATGACTCAAACATATTAACCTCATACTAGTGCATAAACACTATACACCGTCAAATACATGAAAGACTAATTAAGGCTACGCACCCGAGACTTCACCAGAAGTACCTTCCCCTGCACCCCTAGACTTGAGTGCGAAGAATCGTTGCCTCCTTGGAGCCTCTTCACTTGGACCATTAGGCTGAACTATCTCCTTCCCTTTTTCTTGACCTCTTCTATTCGGATAATCCTTCATCATGTGACCAGTTTGACACAACTATAACAAGCTTTAGAGCCCATCATACACTCTCCTCCATGCATTTTGCCACACTTCCTACAAGGTGGCCTCTCCTGAGGTGTATCTACTTCATTGTTTCTCTAAACTCTGGGCTCGGAATCCCTATCATAGCGACCCTTGGATGAACTTGACTCCCCTTGGTGGGAGAGTCCCTTCTTAAACCTGGGTTATCACTGATTTCAGTACTACTCTTCCTTGAAAAATTCTCGTCACCTTGCCTTAACATGTTCCCTGCCCTAGTGTGCTTCCTCTTCTTGCTTTCCTCCACTTGCTGGATATGGACCATAAGCCTGGAAAGGTCAATGCTGTCATGCAACATAGCTGTCCTACACTCTTCCTCGAGATCCTCAGCAATCCCTTTCAAGAATCTACTCATCTCGACTCTACTGTTAGACACAAGAGAAGTGGCATACCTTGATAATTTCACAAACTTCAGGGAATACTCCCTGACTGTTATCGATCCCTGTTTAAGGTTGATAAACTCCTCAACCTTGGCCTCCCTCATCTCCCTGAGAAAGAATCTCTCCAGGAAGGCTGTCTTAAATAGCTCCCACGTGACCGAAACTCTGCCCAAAGCTCGTTTATCCTGCCATATCTTGCACCAAGACTGTGCAACATCCTTGAGATGATAGGAAGCCAGCTCAGCCTTCTCAGTATCTGTGGCCCCCATGGCCACCAAGATCTTATGTACCTCATCCATAAACTCCTGGGGATCCTCTAAAGTCTTGGAACCTATGAATATCGGAGGATTCATCCTCGTAAAATCTCGTAGCCTGTCAGCCAGGCTACGTACCGGTGGGTTCTCCCTCTGAACATTCTGCCGGTTGACCTGGGCAGTCATGGCTTGGGCCTGCATAGTGATGGCTTGTGCCATATGGGACATAGATGCCCGCACCTCTGCATCAGTCAACCCAGCTGGGTTAACCGACATAGCCACTCCTTCAGTTGGAGCTTGGGGTTGAACCTGATTGCCCCCAGCAGCTGCTCTTCCTCTCCTCTGACCAACGTTCCTCCTAGTATTCATTCTTCGAAAACAATAAGAATTGATGTTAGACACGCTCATAACACCAAGAAATCAGACATTAGGAAAAGCACGATAAGATGAGAAGAAGGGAATTTTCCTACGCATCATGCAATCTCTAATTCAGGATAGTGGTGTACTTCACTACCATGACTTAGAAACTACTGAATGTGTTTGATGTGAACTTATTATACTCGGAATTAAACCTAGTGCTCTGATACCAACTTTGTCACGATCGGAATCTATACCCAGATGAGACCGGCGTCGTTGACCTCTCAGAGGTCGCAGACAAGCCTACATACATCATCGTTACTTCATCTAGGTTAATTTTAGCAGAACATTTGAACTTTTTATTTTCTTATTTCATGTGAAACATATTATTCTTAACATCATAGGCGTTCACAAATCAACCATCTAATATAGAAATAATAAAATGAAAGAAGCCTTTCATAATTGCATTAAACGTATCCTTGCCAAAACGGCACCAATACAAAGTCAGAAATGAAATGGGAAATGAAACACTAGTGGGACATGCCCCACTATCTAAAGCCTACATCTAAGCTAGATAATAACAGTAGACATCCTCGAAAGCATGAGGGCCTACCAAATCCAAATGAAAGCTCCACGTCTGGATAGCTGCAACGCCGTACTGTAGGCTCTAACGTCCACCTGTGCCTGCACCTAAAAGTAGATATTATATGGAATTAGTACACACTTTTACTAAGTATGGGTATATGCAAGCACACACCAAGGACATGCATGAGTGATAACGTTCAAATATACTTCTTGAAAAGAAATATAAACGATCGTATGCAATATATTTACCCAACTATGAGTCGGGATCGATCCCACAGAGAATATGGAAGAATATTATCAATAGTAAATATTTAACTTGATAGTCGTTATATAAAAATGGGGGATTTTAAATTGAAATAAAAATAAAAGAAATAAAAATAGCTTTGAACTAAGTATTTATTTATATCCAAATTAATAAAAATAACTAGGAATGTGTTTCCCATAAGCTTATAGCGTGGTAATCCTAGTAATATCAATTCTTCTCTAGTGTTATGCATGCAAAGTGATAAGTTATGTATCTCTAAATCCTTGGTCCAGCATCAAGAGAATTTCACTCCGCACCTTGGTCCGGCTACGTGTGTGGCTTTACTAAACCTTACCTTTACCTCATATTAAGCATCATAATCGATGTTTGGCTTAGTTGTTACTTCGCACCAATCGACACTAGCCTATTAGATAGTGTATACTAAATCTACGTTGATAATTCTTTTCTTATTATCTACCTCCTTGGTCCGGCAAGTAGCAATAAGGCGAGTTCTAACGTTGGCCACCGTTAAAAAGACTTCTAAACGAAAGAATTATCAATACATGCAATAACCTATTTGAGAATTGCTTAATTACTATTCATACTTTGTTAATCGCTTATGGTTCCCACAAACCTAGTTGTGAAGCTTAGCTACTCATTATCGCAAAAAACACAATTAAAATTTATCAAAATAAATTTGTTTGTGTTAATCATAAAAAGTTAAGAACAATAGCTAAAATATATTTTTATTAATAACGAATACAAATAAATAATAAAGGAGAAGAAAGAATAAACCACAATTCTCCGGCCTCCACGGCGGCTCTTACAAAGCTCCAAAGCTAGAAAAAATTTATATTATGTCTTGTATCTTGTTTCTTGACTTCCCCCCAAATAATAATTTTCCATGCCTTATTTATAGATGTAGAAAACCCTAAATAAAATAATTAAGTCCAAACAAATTAGGAATCCAAAACCCAAAAGAATTGGCGTGCTTTTTTTTTCCTTTTTTCTTTTTCCGCGTGTAGTAGTGCAGCGTGAAGCGTGTGAGACTGCCACGTGGCTGCTTCAATGTTTTTGCAAATTGCAATTGCAGCAATGCATCTTTATGTATAAATATATTATTTTATCAACTTTAATCCATTAAGCTGCCTGCTTGATTTCCTTCTTCAATCTTTTATCTTTAATTCGTTTAAGCTCCAAACTTCTTCATTTTTCCATCAATTTAATTCTACAAATAAAATACACAATTTAGCACAATTCATAAAATTTATGCTCAAAACAGATAAATATAAATGATAAATATGACATAAGTAATGATAAAAAATGTGTAGTTTGGCCTCACATCAACACCCCACACTTAAACTTTTGTTCGTCCTCGAGCAAACATTAAAGCTCATCTAAAAAAAAAATTATTCTAGCAATGTCATAACTTTGATTGACACAAACAATTAAGCCATATATCCATTTTAAAATATCAAGTAGACTTCTCAATCATTATGCAAGACATCCAAGTAAACAACAAACCTCTAACCTCCTAACTTCAAGGATGGACTTTGAACTCATAAAATTTATGCTTGCTCACCTACTCTCATCAAAGAAAGTTAATAACATCACCTATCTATCATGAAACAAGTGCCCTCACAAAACAAAATAGTCCACACAGTCAATTCAAAAGATTGAATGTAAATTAAGGACTTCATATGAAGAACAACTCTCACACTCACAAATAAAATTCACATGTATGCACAAAGAACCATATGCTTGCCCATTATGTACATCTCCACTAATTAAACATGCTTGAATAGAATCAAATAGGACTTTAACGTGTTGTAATGTAGGCTAAAGACGGGTAGAAAAAATATATATAATAGTGACTTCCACTTCCTTAAGCACTTTGCAATTTTTTGACTTCATCACCCATATTTTCTTCTCTTTATTTTCAGCCCTCTCTTCAACAATTATTTCACTAGTAATTCTCATCATCACAAGAATGTTTAAGTCAATTTTTTTTTTTTATGTCACATTCCAATTATATATTTTTTTTCACATTCTTTCAAAGAGGGCTTTTAAGAACTTTGTAGCTATCATTGATTACCTTTTCACTCATTTATCCCTTTTTCTCAGAATTGATAATTAAAATAAGTCTATGCTATGATGCTCAAAGGAAGCAAGGTGCAAAAACTAGGGATTCAACAAAATAGTCAAGGGAAAAATATGGGTACCAACAAAAGGCTACAAACTCAAAAGGGCTAACTAGTGATAAAATATCTGAAAAGGCTAAAATTTATAAGACAAATCAAAGAAAGCCTATTATCATCTCCTACACAAGGCAACACTTTTTTTTATTTCGCTTCAATAACATGCAGGGCAAGTTCTAGACTAAGATGCAAAACATGGAATAAACAAAATCTCACCACACGTGGCACAAGTATCAATCAAGATGGATCAATTCTACTTCTAACAGAGACAGGATCATAACAAACTACAAAATAAATAAGTTATATAGAAAGTCACAATCATGAACCTAGATGTCAAAAGGTTTGCAATTTCACTAGTAATCAAGCATTCACAAGAAAGTACAACTTAAAATTAGGCCCAAATAGTAAGTATCATATAACTTAAAAGGTTTTTTTTTTCTTTCCAAAAATAATAATAAAAAAAATTATACCTAAAATAAATAAATAAAAGACACTCGGTTCAAAAGGGACTATCCTCAGGAAAAGAACCGAAAACAAAAGCCAAGGAACCCATCCTAAAAAAACTCAGTAAAACAGTAAAAACTAGGAATTCATTCCTCCACCCCACACTTAAAAAGATGCTATGTCCCCAAAGCATTAAATAAAATATAAAACAAGGGTTAGGAAAACTCCCTGAGGCCTTTAAGCCTAGCTAATAGCACGTTCTCTAAATTTATATGAAGGATCGTCACCCCACACTTAAGCTCAAACATGCTTTTTTTTTTTTTTTATTGGGTACTCAGACTTCCCCTAATCTGCAAAAACAAGATAAAAAACGTGATACTAATAAAATAAAATAAAAAACTAATAAAAAAAATAAAATAAAAAGAAGTTACACTACTAATACGACACTATCAATTTTACTATTTTTTTCTTCCACTTTGAAGATATGAATTGCACCCCCAATTTTGAATCAATTTTTCTATTACGCTCAAGGGTTGGTGGTACAAAAAGAAAGGTCCCAAATAACAGATAACGCATTATGCACTTCTTGGATTCTATGTGAGAAATGTAATTTTTCGATGTTGAAAAAAAAATTAAAGAATATAGACACAATTTTTCTCCTCCATGCACTCTTCTATAGGTTCAGATGACTCGATGATAATAATAATAAAAAAATTTAAAACTAATCCTAAGTAAAAAACATTAATAATAATAATTAAAAAAAAATTATAAGTTAAAATAAATACTAAAGACAATTTCTAAGCCATACTCCCCGGCAGCGGCGCCATTATTTGATAACGTTCAAATATACTTCTTGAAAAGAAATATAAACGATCGTATGCAATATATTTACCCAACTATGAGTCGGGATCGATCCCACAGAGAATATGGAAGAATATTATCAATAGTAAATATTTAACTTGATAGTCGTTATATAAAAATGGGGGATTTTAAATTGAAATAAAAATAAAAGAAATAAAAATAGCTTTGAACTAAGTATTTATTTATATCCAAATTAATAAAAATAACTAGGAATGTGTTTCCCATAAGCTTATAACGTGGTAATCCTAGTAATATCAATTCTTCTCTAGTGTTATGCATGCAAAGTGATAAGTTATGTATCTCTAAATCCTTGGTCCGGCATCAAGAGAATTTCACTCCGCACCTTGGTCCGGCTACGTGTGTGGCTTTACTAAACCTTACCTTTACCTCATATTAAGCATCATAATCGATGTTTGGCTTAGTTGTTACTTCGCACCAATCGACACTAGCCTATTAGATAGTGTATACTAAATCTACGTTGATAATTCTTTTCTTATTATCTACCTCCTTGGTCCGGCAAGTAGCAATAAGGCGAGTTCTAACGTTGGCCACCGTTAAAAAGACTTCTAAACGAAAGAATTATCAATACATGCAATAACCTATTTGAGAATTGCTTAATTACTATTCATACTTTGTTAATCGCTTATGGTTCCCACAAACCTAGTTGTGAAGCTTAGCTACTCATTATCGCAAAAAACACAATTAAAATTTATCAAAATAAATTTGTTTGTGTTAATCATAAAAAGTTAAGAACAATAGCTAAAATATATTTTTATTAATAACGAATACAAATAAATAATAAAGGAGAAGAAAGAATAAACCACAATTCTCCGGCCTCCACGGCGGCTCTTACAAAGCTCCAAAGCTAGAAAAAATTTATATTATGTCTTGTATCTTGTTTCTTGACTTCCCCCCAAATAATAATTTTCCATGCCTTATTTATAGATGTAGAAAACCCTAAATAAAATAATTAAGTCCAAACAAATTAGGAATCCAAAACCCAAAAGAATTGGCGTGCTTTTTTTTTCCTTTTTTCTTTTTCCGCGTGTAGTAGTGCAGCGTGAAGCGTGTGAGACTGCCACGTGGCTGCTTCAATGTTTTTGCAAATTTCAATTGCAGCAATGCATCTTTATGTATAAATATATTATTTTATCAACTTTAATCCATTAAGCTGCCTGCTTGATTTTCTTCTTCAATCTTTTATCTTTAATTCGTTTAAGCTCCAAACTTTTTCATTTTTCCATCAATTTAATTCTACAAATAAAATACACAATTTAGCACAATTCATAAAATTTATGCTCAAAACAGATAAATATAAATGATAAATATGACATAAGTAATGATAAAAAATGTGTAGTTTGGCCTCACATCAATGAGTAATAATAGCTCTTTCCTAACAAAATGATTTATGGAAAGTCAAGTCAGTGGACTTGCCAAATTTGGATTAGGAAAGTCAGTGTACTTGCCAAATTTGGATTAGGAAAGTCAGTGGACTTGCCAAATTTGGATTAGAAAAGTCATGCCATGAGAGTAACATACATCATCATACTTATCATTTTGCAAGCAGCACATAACATATTGCACATATTATATCACGTAGTTCATATCATTCTTTCATATGCCATGAGACCTTGGAATCATGGACTTGATATTAGGACTTCCCAAAATGAGGGCTCAACATATGGGACCTTAACTAGGGAGCCTTCTTCAGCAAACATAGAGTCTGCTTCGTTCGTTCATACGTACTTCATTTTCATTCATTCATATACTAGTGCAATCACCAGTCATATCTAGGATGAAGTTTAAGTCTCTCATCGGGTTTGCTATGCAATGACCAAGAATAACCTAGTGTCATTACTTAAGTCTAGCTCACCTCTTGATTATCCTATCCTAACACCTTTGGTATCATTCATTTCATTATGTGTATTCGTTGAGGCTGGCCTCATTCTTCCTTTGGTAACTTTAACCTTAACCGACATAGATCATATGAGCATCATGAAATCCAGTGTGTAATCCCCACACCGAAAAGAGGTGGAATCACCGGCCAAAGTGAACCAAAAGATGCTAGCGTATATAGGGAGTCAAACCTTGTTAGATCCCTATATTGGCAGTATAGGTTCAAAGACTAGGAGATATAAGGAGACCCATACCCGGCATGCCGGATAGTCTCATCTCATGAGAGTTACGTGAACCTCTGCTCTTCCCGAAGGAAGGCATCACCGATCATAGCTAGCCTATCAGTGCTTAGTATTAAGTTCCATTACATTCAACTCATACATCATGGAAGCTGGCTTCTAGCATGAGGACATCATAGCTCATTAGATGATTTCTCATCTCATCATTAGTATTAAGTAGGCATTAACTTCAATACTTTCATTAGAGTGTTCATAGAGACTGGTCTCTTCATTAGCTTTACAATCTCATAGGTGAGTACGTTTTGGTAACATTTACTTAGGCTCATCTGAGATTGCTCTCATCTTTCAAATTAGCCTCTTAGGGAGCCTTCTTCAGCAAACACAGAGTCTGCTTTGTTCGTTCATATGTACTTCATTTTCATTCATTCATATACTAGTGCAATCACCAGTCATACCTAGAATGAAGTTTAAGACTCTCATCGGGTTTGCTGTGCAATGACACCGAATAACCTAGTGTCATTAGTTAAGTCTAGCTCATCTCTTGGTTATCCTATCCTAACACCTTTGGTATCATTCATTTCATTATGTGCATTCGTTAAGGCTGTCGTCATTCTTCCTTTGGTAACTTTAACTTTAATCGACATAGAACATACGAGCATCATGAAATCCAGTGTGTAATCCCCACACCGAAAAGAGGTGGAATCACCGGCCAAAGTAAACCAAAATATGCTAGCGTATATAGGGAGTCAAACCCTGCTAGATCCCTATATTGGCAGTATAGGTTCAAAGACTAGGATATATAAGGAGACCGATACCCGGCATGCCGGACAGTCTCATGTCATGAGAGTTACGTGAACCTTCGCTCTTCCAGAAGGAAGGCATCACCGCTCATAGCGAGCCTATCAGTGTTTAGTATAAAGTTCCATTACATTCAACTCATACATCATGGAAACTAGCTTCTAGCATGAGGACATCATAGGTCATTAGATGATTTCTCATCTCATCATTAGTATTAAGTATGCATTAACTTCAATACTTTCATTAGAGTGTTCATAGAGACTGGTCTCTTCATTAGCTTTACACTCTCATAGGTGAGTACATTTTGGTAACGTTTACTTAGGCTCATCTGAGATTGCTCTCATCTTTCACATTAGCCTCTTATCATAGTGTCACCTCATTCAATAACTTTAACACATTTGCTTTTCATAATTACTCACCCCTTCACGTGAATATTCATTTCATCATATGCCAATGCACTTTGGCCATTTAGTGTGTTTCACACTCTTACTTAACCCTTCTAGGGTTACATCATTTAATCACATACATCTTAGGCTCACTTACTTTTAAACGTATGCTAGACTTATGAGTCCACACATACAAGCCATGAGGCTTTATTCATAGTTTGTCTAAGTGATTCATGTTTACCCAAGATTATGTGGTACAAGACTTTTGCATCTTGTAGATATGCAAGGATATTGATTTCGATCTTTAGAGGCAGCATTCATTAAATATTTACTTACGTATGACTTATGTGTCAATACGAAATTGGGCAAGGGAACCGATTTCGAATCCCTTGGAAAACACTTAATCTTATTTTAAACTTGATAATTGCATTTTTCAGAGTTGGGAGACCCTAGTTCGATTCCCATCAACCCCATAATATTTCTTTCTTGTTCTCCTCTCCTTTTTCGTTTTTAGGCAAGGAGGTTGTGGGTTCAATCCCCCACAAGCTCATAATTTTTCTTTTAATTTATCTCTTAACTTTCTCACCTATCCAAGAGGTTGTGGGTTCAATCCCCACTATCCACATTTATTTTCTCCTTTATTTTTCTCCTAACTCTCTCATCCATTCAAGAGGTTGTGGGTTCAATCCCCACTCACCACATCTATTTTTCCTTTCATTTTTCACATGAAATTTTTATGAAAATTTCATTTGGTGAGGTCATGGGTTCAATCCCCAATGACCTCACATTAAAAAAAATTAAAAACATAGCTGATTTTCCTCATCCTTGGCCGAGACTCCAAATTTCCAGCAAGCTGGATATTTGGTATCTTCTAATCCATTTTCCTCTCAATCTTTTGTTGATTTTTTTGTAGCTTTCATGTAATGATGTCTTGGGTTCAATCCTTAGTGATCTCACTTATTTTACATTCATTTTTCATTGCATTTTGTGTCACTTTGTTTGGCCGAATCCAACCTACCTAATTTTGGAAATTTGTTCACTATTTTCAGCTTCTTTTTATCATCATTCATACGTTAATTCTTAAGGCATTTCGTGGATCATTTGGTGCATCTTTAAGTGTAATCTTTTTATGATTATATCCAGCCAAGAATTACCATTAAATCCCAGCAACATTACACCACTTTTACACCTCATGATTTACACAAACATTCGCACATAAAATTCAACCATAAAAACATGTCATTTTTAAGGCTTAAAACCAAAAATCATGACACGGCGTACACATACATTTTTCACGAAATTTCGGCAGACATACTTCATCGTTCATACAATTCCGAAGACATAATCATGAACACATTATCACGAAAATCACACTTCATACCTGATCTACCAGCAAACATACCAACCTAAGATCAGTGATAGGAGCTAGTGACAGGGAACATGTAATGGGGAACAATCCTAGTTTCGGAATAGAATTATCTGAGTCGTAAGGGTCTCTTGGGAAAGGAACTAAGAGTAAGAAAACCCATACCTGATTTTAACGTTGTTCAACACTTGAACTTGCTGCCCAAAACCCACCACCAATTCACGTCCACCAACAAATCTCACACCTTACCCGACTAGAAATTTCGTTAACTTTTCGTTTCTTATATTAGCTTGTTCGTTTGTATTTTTGTAAGTTCTTCAAGTGTGAAGAACTTTTGTTTTGTTTTCTGTTTTGTAAAGTAGAGAGAAAAAGTGAAGTTGAGAGAGAGGAATACGTGAGACATAGATAGATAGATAGGCGTGAAAGAGAGAAGTGTGAGGTAGTGTCCCCTTAGAACTAGGACTTGTTGGCAAGACTTAGTTAAAATTATTAATAATTAATAATTAATAAATAAATAAAATCTGATTTTTCCCTTTTTTTTAAATCAGCCATTAATTATTAATTTATTAAATTAATACACCAATTTAAATAAAACAAATTAAATCATTGCTCCCACCTAGGTTCGAACCCGGGTGGAGCAAGATTTTGCTAAAAGGGCAATTTCGGCCCTCTCTACCCAAAATGCCCCTCCACCTTATTAATTAAATAATTAATTACATATTTAGGGTAATTATGATACTACCCTTAGCCTGGAAAAGACCATTTTACCCCTAGACCTTCCAAACATAAGATTTCCCCTTTTTAAGTCCGGTAAACACTCATCCGGGTAAATCTTCATATTCGGGTGCCCTACATGGATGGACCCAACCTTTCTTAGCTCAACTAACTCACCAAGTTAGTTGGATTGGCTGTTGCAGAGGTTCAGAGGTCTGGTTCTACGCGCATCAATCCTTGTGAACCCGGTCTAATCGTAGGCATTCTAGACACATTAAGCATTACTTAGCATATCCATTTTTAGGGTTGTTACAGAGAGGAAGTAGAGAGAGGTGAGAGATTTTGGGTTTTCATTTGGGGAATTGATTTGAGTGCGTAAAATTTGTGGGAAACTGATCCAAAATCAATATATCGACCTCCCACTAAATATCCAAAAGACCCCTCACTTAAGTTTACCCTTTAATGAAGTCAAACTTGAATTCCAAATTTCATATTTTTGTTGGGGAACGAGTCTGCGACGTGGAACTGCTCTCGCAATATTTTCAAAATTAATTTTTGAGACAATAGAGTGTGCCCGCGATGCAGACTTGATTTTTGACCAAACGCCAACAAAGTCCGCGACGCGGACCCATTTCTGCTATGTGTATTTTGGGTGCTACTTTGGCAGCTTGCTTGGCCAAGTTTGGGGTCCCTTCGTGGACCCCTAGGGCGACCCTTGGGGGGTCGGACCTGGACTCTTTTAATCTATATACATGGTTTTACTTATTTAAAGTCATTTTACAAGCTTTAGACCTCATACAACACCTTCAAACCTTCACAAAACCTAATGATGTTTTACTAGCTCAATTACACTACCTTCCGGACGTCTAGGTTGTTTTCTTAGCGTTTGGTTCTAATAACAAATAATAAGGTTTACTACTGTTATTTTTGGTCTAAAACATCATCATTCAATGTATGTAGCTCTAGTATAGGTTATGGAAATCATGGGGTGTTACAGGGAGTCACAATATGGGAGTTTCCCCTACTGACTCGGGCTGCAACTGGTGGAGTGAGTCTACCTGGACGAACATAGGCAGGGTGTTGCTCATTGTCAGTTTCCTTATTGATCAACCAAATCGACGAGGCGATTGATTTGGATTTTCCCCTCTTGGCATAGAAACCGTCTTTCTTTGGAGCCATTCGTACCTGCAGAGTAGTTATTAGTATCATGGCAGGCTACCGAAACACTCGAAAATCCATGGAAGGAAGAAAAATAAAATCAAGCACACTGATTTTGTTGCACATTCAGATCGATGGGCACTATTGACGGCCCGTCGATCACACCATTCGTATGACACTTAGAATTATTTTTAGGGTGAGTTTAAAACATGATCTCTGATGGAAACGACAGACGTGCAGAACGGTCCATTGATCAATCGAAAGAGCACAGTTTACTTCTGTCATCTAACACTTAGATTTATTTAAGAACAGGGTGAAATTTGGTTCTCTGATAGAAATGATGGATGTGCAGAATGGTCCGTCGATTGATCGACGGACCACAATCCACTTCCATCGGTTTAAATTAAAGTATTTTCTGCTGTTTCAATTGACGGACCCCATTGATGGTCTGTATATTGATTAACGGTCCGTAGATGGGGTCTCGTACTGTTGGCGTTAGACAAAACTCAGGCCTTTTAAAAGTTCCTCTTTTTTAGTTTTTGTGGAGACCCCTATTTACACAATCAAGTTTAAACATGCATTTTTAACACACCAAGTACGAGTTCGGCATTCCTAGAGTTCCTATTTTGTGCAATAATTAGATTCAATTTACGAAGAACAGGGAACCCTAAGTTAGAACATTTAGACAAATTACACATTAAATCATTAACTTCGCTAAACAACCACTGCCCATCATCCCTATAAAAGTAATTACACACTTTTAAGCATGTAATTTCACTTATTCAGTTCCAAGGTCAATACCTACCCCCGAATTTCTATATACAACTATGAACAAGAATTCAAAGTTAATGGAAATAGAAGTACCTTTCGTATTATTTGTGTGAATTTGTGCCCTTTTTGAAGTTTATGGAAGTATCCTAAGCGTCCGAACTCGATCACCGGGCTCTTGAGAATGGAGAAAAAGAGAATTTCGGGGAGAGAGTTTTGGGGAATTCTTGGGGATTTATGGGACAAAATTGGAGAGATAGGGAGTTTATATTGGAAGTGAAATATGGGGGGAATGAAGGGTTGCAATGTTTAAGGAATGAAATTTAAAAGATAATGGAACGAGGGAATGAATTTCAATGGTGTTTCTTTTAGTATTACCGTTCGGGTCGGGTCGGTTAACTAGCATATGGAGATCTACCAAACCCCGTCGATGGGCCGTAGATCGATAGACGGTTTGTCGATTGGGACCTTCATTCAGTTTTAACTTAGAAAAAAATTGGAAACTTACCTCGGATCTATGGACACCATTGACGTTCCGTCGATGGGGTCCATAGACCTCTGCACCAGACCATTTACTGCAATTTTTTGCTTTTTCTCCCTCCACATGTAACACCCATTAGGCAATTGTTTTTGTGTTTTCCTAGACAATTTTGCGACATGGACCCTATACGAATCTGTAGACAACACTATCGCACAAGAAGAAATGAAATAATGAGAAAAATGAAACAAAAGTATGACTATTGAAAAAATATGTCGTTGGCTAGAGGATACACCTTGGGTTGTCTCCCAAGAATCACTTGACTTAACATTGCGGTATAAAGAAGGCCCCTTGATTACTCAGGCGTCAACAAAATGATAGGCCTCAACCATTTCATAAATACTCTTCGCATGCCCTAGATAGATCTTTATCCTTTGTCCATTGACTGTAAACTTTGTGCCTTCCTTGTTCTCCAACTCAACCGCTCCATATGGGAACACTTTAGTAATGAGGAATGGCCCTGTCCACTTGGACTTGAGTTTGCCCGTAAACAAGTGTAGCCTCGAGTTGAATAGAAGTACCAAATCACAAACTGCAAATTCTCGCTTCTCAATCCTTTGGTCGTGATACTTCTTTATCTTCTCCTTGTTGATGGCTAAACTTCCATTAGACTTTAGGTGAAACACATCAATCTCATTCAACCCATTTAGTCTTTGTTCTGCTGGTTCAGTCAAATCCAACTTCAATCTCTTCATTTCCTACATCGCCTTGTGATCTAGCTCGACCGGCAAGTGACAAACCTTATCATATACAAGTGGGTTTGGAGACATACCTATGGGAGTCTTGTATGCAGTGCGGTAGGCCCAAAGAGAATCATCAAGCATCCTTGACTAATCCATTATATTAGCATTCACAACATTTGCCATAATTTGCTTGAAATCGAGATTGGACACCTTAACTTGCCCACTAATCTGTGGATGGTAAGACGTAACAACATTATGGCGAACACCATATTTCTCCAATAGACCTTTGAAAATTTTATTATAGAAGTGAGAGCCACCATCACTAATAATGGCCCTAGGTGTACCAAATCAAGAGAAGATATTATTTTTCAAGAATGTGGTGACACTTTTTCCTTCATTGTAGGAAGCGCAATTTCTTCCACCTATTTCGATGCATAGTCAACCACCACAAGAATATACTTCATCCAATGAGAACTCATAAAAAGGGCCCATAACTTCAATACCCCATACATCAAATAACTCAATCACTAGAATAGGATTCAAGGGAAGTTCTTGCCTCTTCGAAATTCCTCCATCTCGTTCGCACTGATCACAAGATTTGGCAAACACATGAGCATCTTGGTGGATAGTTTGCTAATAGTACCCACACTGCAAGATCTTGTGTGAAATTCGAATACCAGCATGGTGATCACCCATAGGTGAGAAATGACACGCCTCCAAAACACTCAACACCTAAACCTCAGGTGCACAATGGCTAATAATTCCATCAGCACAACTCCGGTATCAATAACGCTCATCCAAAAAGAAATTTTTCACATCATGCATGAACTTCTTCCTCAGGTGGAAGGTCAAATCTTATGGAATGACATCATATGCGAGATAGTTTGCAAAGTCTGTAAACCATGGGATCAAATCCTAAGAAGCAAGAAATACATGTTCATCTAGGAATACATAATAAATTTTTCCCTTTTCTCCTAATTCACGCATAGACTCATCCTCCAATCTAGACAAGTGGTTGTCAAATTGTTTCTTAGTCCTATTCCTATCTTTCTATAACACTCTGAAAGTCAAAAACCTATTCTAGAGCCTCACATGATTATATAAGGTTTGGAACACTGTTTTAAGGTAAAATATAATGCATATAAGTCATATAGGAATTTATGGAGTCAAAACATCAAGGAGCGTCAATGACATCCGGAGACTAGCGCAAGAGGTTGTAGTGTGGCTTAGTCTATTTCACAAGAGTTTAAGAGTCTGAAATTGACGAAATTTGATAGAAAGGTGTCTAACACATATTATAGTATTCTTAGGGTTGAAACGTGTGGGTACAACTCCACAAGGACCACACTAAGGGTCCTTGAGGAGGACCCTTTCATTTGAACCCAAAGCAGTCAAATGGGGCAGTGCAGGCAGTGTCCACCTACGCTTGCCATCGACGGGGCGTAGGTGAGATGACGGGGCGTCGATGCCTTTGTTTTTTGACACTTAGACATTTTGGGAAAATGGAAAAATGTATCGGTCTCTGAACTCATCGCCGTACTTGTAGGACGGTTTGTCCAAAGGCCAGTCGACTGACCTACGGAACGTAGGTTGTGGTCTCGTAGGTGAGGCCTTCAATTTGCTGGTGAGTTTTATTGAGTACATTTAATTACTTAGTTTAATTAGGAGGTTAATAATGGATTAGGGGTGGTTAATTTATTTAGTTTAGTCACTATATAAACTCTCCTAAGCATAAATCCACTTAATACCTCCCAATTGCCAAACACAAATTGTTTTTCGTTCTATCTCATTTCTCTCTCCCAAAAAGAAGAACTCCATTGGATAACTAGGTCAAGGTCTTTTGGGCAGCAAGAAGTCAATTTTTCTCCATAAATCTTCAATAAATGCCAAGATATGGGAAATATTCACCTTTGGGATTTCTTTCCCCAAAGGGTTCTTCCAAAATTGGTTTTCAAAAAGATTATTTCATATGATTTTCTTCCTAATACGAATTTGATCATCTATATTATATTTTCTATAGTTTCTTTTGGTTATTATGCCTAGATTATGATGTATTGTGATTCAATTTTTCTTTTTCTTGATGTGTTAACCTAGTATGGGGAATAGATCATGAATTTACCCCAATTCTCTAACCCTGGTTTATGAACTACTGTTGAATTGACTTTTAATGATGCAGTTGACTTGGTGATTGTGTTAAGTACTATTGATTTATGTTATTACGCCTATTATTGGATGAAATTGTTTCGTTGATGGAAACACCATGATGATGCCTTTTGAAGGAGATTGGGTAAGTCATTATTGTCCTAAATTTGTACTTCAATTATGATGTCTTGTACTTGGTGTGAAGTTCAAATGAAGTATGTCTTATAATTGGGTTGAACAGGTTTGGTATGACGATGTAATTTAAATGTCTTGATTATGTGATTGTGAGATTATGCTTAAGATGTAATAATATAATGTTTGTTATGAAGTACCTATGTGTCTTACTATGATATGATGATGTTAATGTGCTAATGTCACATATGAGGGTTTTATTGAAAGGTGTCCTCATGCAATTGATATTCAGCTAATGACAATGAATATACAAGGAGTTATTATGTTATGACCTAAACTAAGTTTTGATTGCTAAAGAAAGACATTTAAAAAGGGATCTAGCTTAGCACCGAGTGAACTAATAGTGAGAAGTGTCCCTTCCCAAATAGGGGAGGTAGGTTCACTACTGTACTCATGAGATTGGATACTATAATGCATGTAGCATAAAGAGGGTCCCAAGTACATCTCCTAGTTCTTGAACTATGTTGCCCACATAGGAATACTAGCTGGTTGATCAATCTAAATGATATGTTCATGTATTTGCACTACTTTGGCAAGTAGTGCACCTTTTTCGTTGTAGGGCTCCATTACACCAGATTCCACATTAGCTCATGTGGTCTATGTCGGTTAAAGCAATATGTTCCCAAAAATAAAATGAAGTAATAAAGTGAACTCGAACTAGGTGGACTTAAGGGGTTTGACTTATTCAAGGTAGGGGTATGGGACTCTACCTATACATTGCACTCGTTGGCCTTTAGGGGAATCCAAGGAGGTGATTCTTATGTTTTTATGCTCTTATTAAATAAATGTTATGCTTATGTTGATTGTTCATGTTAATGGTTTATATTTCTAAATATGAGGATGAATACTTATAATGCTATGTTGTGTTAAGATAGATATTATTCATGATCCTTTGGCTAGTTTGTTTGGTTGAATGGAGTGATGGGGCTTGACTTGACGATTGCACTACTAGGCTTTGTGAAGGGTTATGGGTAACGGTTTTACTTATGTTATAATGTTAGAAACTCATGAACATGCTTTGTGGTTATAATATGATGGTAGAATTGCATTGTCTTTGAATTTTATTATGATATACACATGTTGACTTGGCTTTACTTGAGTATGTTGATATTGTGTTGAATATGTTTGTATCATAAGGAATATATTATTATTGTCTTATGTGTGTTCTTGGGTTGTGCATAAGGCTTTTCAAAGTAACTTGGCATGATTTTATAAAATGTCTCTTTTTAGCATGATTTGTATGTTGTGTATGAATATGTTTCCATACTTATTACAAGTGATGTTCTAACCCCTATTTCTCCCTTTTCCTAAGTATTTTAGGTTTCGGTCGTTGAAGGGATTGTGACCACTTTGCAAGGAAGGCTTGGATCATTTCTCCAAGTGTGGGTATGTCCTCAATATCCGAGGATGGTGCCTTTTCTCATTGTACCTATGTGACTTGCTATAGTCTAATGACATTCGTTTCACTCTTATTGTTCAAGACATTGTTGTAAGCCCTAAGTGGCAATTATACATTTGTGTAAGGGCTATGCTCGTATTGTTCTATTCCGAATTAGATGGTTTTATATGAGACATCCCGATTAAGACTATATTGTGTATGTTATAAATATGTGACATAAAAGTAGAAGACTAAGTAAGCTTCTTATTGAGAGGATTCTAAGTAAATTCCCTATAAATATATTATGTGTAAGCGACAGGTCTAAGTAAACCTTATAAAATAGATGTACATGAAATTTTTTAATTTTCCGCTCTTTTAACCTATGCTATATAATGGTGAATGCTAAGAGGCTAGTCTTAGTTTTGTCCAAGGACTACGACGCCGATTACTTATAGGGGGTGCTCCCTGATGTGACAAACTTGGTATGAGAGCATGAGGTTAAATATCTTTAAGGTCGTTGTCTAATTAAACCACGTCTATGTATATTCTTATTCGTATTTGCGAAGTGCGCCATACTTATGAATGAGAGACTATGTGAATCTTAAGAAACTCTCCTCTTCTTGCATTCCTATGTCGTCCCTCTAAAGTCTTATTATGTTCTTTCACCTAAACCTTTTATCGTCATTATAAGTATGAATACTCGAAGAATATCTTCTATAAGGACTGAAGGAGAGATGGATAATATGGGAGCTAATGACAACCGAGCTCCTCCACAAGACAACCAAGTGCCTCCACTTGAAGAAGTTGTTATGGGTGATCAAGTTCCGGTTGTTCCTCCACCGATGACCGATGGAGAGATAAGGGTAGATTTTCTCAATTTTCCCAATCCAAGACCTCGCAAGCTAATAGCGTCACTTCTCAAGTACAACCTATGATGGGCCAAGTAAATAGGGAGTTTGGACCCCGAGTGCCTCAACGTGCTAACACTATGGCTTCTTGTTTAAGAGATTTTACAGCAATAAACCCTCATATGTTCTTCTGTTCAAGGTCGGATGAAGAACCTCAAGATTTACTTGATGAGGTTTATAATATTATCTATACTATGAGGGTGATTTTAATTAAGAAGGCCGAGTTTGCAGCCTATCAACTCAAAGATGTGGCCCAAACTTGGCACACACAATGGAGAGATAATAGGGCAATAAGAGGTGGTCCAGTGACTTGGGAGATCTTCAAGAGGGCTTTCTTTGATAGGTTCTTTCCTAGAGAATTGAGGGAAGCTAAGGTTGAAGAATTCATTAACCTTCGTCAACGAGGTACGAGTGTACTTGACTATTCCTTAAAGTTTACTAAATTGTCCAAGTATGCTCCATCCTTGGTGTATAACCCAAAAATGAGATGAGTCATTTTCGTACGGGAGTGTCCGAAGACTTGGTAGAAGAATTTCATTCGGCGATGCTTCATGATAATATGAATATCTCTCATCTAATGGTCCATGCTCAGCAAGTGGAAGAAAGTAGACTAAAGAGGAATAATATAGAGTCTAAGAGGGTCAAGTCTTATGAGGGTGGTTCTTCAAAGGGGAGGTTGGAAATTTAAGTCAAGCCTAGATTCAAGAAGACTTTCTCCAATCAAGTTCCATCCAAATTTCCCAATGATCGTGATTATAGGGTGTGTAATCCTATGTCTCATATGGGAAAAGGTACTAATTCTGTCACATCCGGGTTTACCCCCTAGACGTAACCGGCGTCGTCGTCCTCTCGGAGGACTAAGACAAGCCTCTTAGCTTCGTCATAGCATTCATCGACTAAAAATCAGTAAGAATTAAAAACTTTTTATCTAGAACTACTCGGAGGTTTACATAGACCTCTACATACACATCATTATATATATCAAGTATACATAGACTTGTTCATATACGAAGATTACTTAGTCTTCTACTTTTATTTCATACACTTATATATTCAGAAAATAATAGTCATAAAACCGTCTCATCTCATAGACCATCTATCGATCACAATAAGTCTTGGGCATAGCCCTACATCAAATGAAAGAAGCCGCATATAGGCTGTCTACTACATCGTCTCAAGAGAACAATAGAGTCAACATAGAATCATAGTAACTACACATCATAAAAGAGAGATATCGGCCACGTCCTCGAGAGAGTGAGGACCTACCACTTGGATGACAAATTATCCAAGTCTTCCTTCCTAGCAATTTGGATCAAGCTCAGCGACCCGAACCTAAAATGTTTGGGGAAAAGGAAAGAAAAGGGATTAGTACTCCACATGTACTAAGTATGAAATCTCATATACAATTACCAATCAAATATATTTAGAAAGGGACATTTATGAAAACATAATAGACTACATATGAAATTATACCATAGCAAACCAAAGCATACTAATGATAACCTTCAATAAGTCACAAGTGCAATGATCAAGTAAAATTACCATATCTCCTACTCAATCAAGTAACCTACCAAGACTACGATTAACAATTTGCTTACCAACATACTCTTCATATCATAATACATCCTTCTTCAAGCAAAGACAACAACATTATATTCATAAGCATGTTACTCAACATACCAACCATTTACATCATACTATCGCCTTACATACATAATATTGACCTCTCAAAGTTCCTATCAAGGCAAACTCGTGCAAGGCGTAGGTAGAGTCCCATACCCCTACCTAAGCTAAAGCCAACCTCTCAAGTTACTTTAATTAGCCTATACCTTATTCATTCATTCATTTTAGTTTAGGGAACATTTGCCTTAACCGACATAGACCACATAATCGAATGTGGAATCCGGTGTCATGAAACCTTACACCGATGGAAGGTGGTCTACCGGCCAAGGTAGAACCTAACGTGAACATAGCTATCTAGGTGGATCCACTAGCTAGTATCCTATGGTGGCAACATAGTTCAAGAACTAAGAGATAGGTATTCCCTCTATATACCATTCGGTAATGGGGCCTCATCTCATGAGAATTCATGAGTGAATATTTCTCAAGGAAAGTCAACACTTCACGTAGATCCATAGGTGAGTATTCCTCTAAGGGAAGTCAACACTCTATAAGGAACAAATGGTGAATATTCCTCTAGGGGAAGTCAACACCTCTCAATGTCAAGTTCACTCGGTGCTAAGCTAAGTCCCCATTTGTAGAGAAGCCTTTAATCTTTATTAATCTTCTCAATTTAATTACATAGAAGGGTCAATCCCTTGTATATCATCATTATAGCTCAAATAAGAATTGTATGAGAATTATGTCCTTTCATTAACAATTCATATAGGTGAAGTCAACCCTCGTACATCTCATCATAATAGGGCACATCGAACAACTTCCCTATATTACATTACACTTAGCAACCTCACAACCAACCTAAGCATATAAGTTCATGTATCATATCATCTTATCACATCAATCAAAGCATACTTCAACATAATATTATCACTTGATGACAATTAACCATAATTTGAAGTGAAGGCTGGGATCATTAAGACTTACCAATACTCCTCCCTAGTCCATCAATAAAGGGCCTTACCATCAACCCATAGATCAACCAATCTTAGATCATCACATCGATGTAATTCAATAATAAATCACAAGAACTAATCAAGGAGAAGCACTATACTATGAAGCAATACTACATCAAAGCCTAGTAACATGATCTCAAGTGTATCTTCTTAACTTAGATTCAATATTCAAGAACATAGGTGTGAAGAACTTCAATTCATCATAATAGATCCATAATCAATACAATGACAATCATTAAAGACCATTTAACTTATTATGAGGTCAATTCTATCAAACTCAACCTAATCCATATCAATTCAACATTTAGGGTTAAGGGTTAGGGGTCATCACCCACAACCTAGATCAAACTACATCAATTGACCATAATCAAGTTACAATTCATGATAATCTATTCATTCTAACCCAAAGAATACATAATTAACTCAATTCACATGATCAAATTCGGATTTGGATGAAACCCATAAGAAACTCAACTTTTTGGAAAAAGCTTTGAAGGAACCCTTTGAGGAAAGAATCTCAAAGGTGAATTAGATCCCATACCTTAAGGTTTGATGACGTTTTGATGGTGAATTTCGTGCTAAATCAACCCCCAATGATCTCCCCAAGTTGATCTCCAATGGAGTCTTCCAATAGAGAGAGAAAGTAGAGAGAAGGAAGAGAGTTTTGTTTTTGAGAGAATGATTAGGCTAATGAGGGTTGGGTATTTATAGTGGGGTCTTAAGTCACTTAATTAGTCTCTCTTAAACCCCTAATTACCCCTAAGTCAATTAATTAATTAACTAACTAAAACTAACTTTTCCAAAACTGCCACAGACCTTCCACGACGGATCCCCGACGACGGTCCGTCGTGGGCGTGACGGACTGACATCCCTCCGTCCTGCACATCCGTCACATTGGTCAGAGACTTGTGCAGGCGGAGGCTTTCTCCCCAGACACCAAGGATGGCACGACGGTCCGTCGTGGGCGTGACGGACTGACATCCCTCCGTCCTGCACATCCGTCACGTTGGTCAGAGACTTGTGCAGGCGGAGGTTTGTCCTACGGCACCAAGGCTGGCACGACGGTCCGTCGTGGGCGTGACGGACTGACATCCCTCCGTCCTGCACATCCGTCACGTTGGTCAGAGACTTGTGCAGGCGGAGGTTTGTCCTACGGCACCAAGGCTGGCACGACGGAGACCTTGACGTCCCGTCGCGCCTGTGACGCCCCGTCATGGGGTCCGTCATGCCCTGCTATTTCTAGAGTCCTCCTCGAGGGTCCTTGTTTGGTCCTCGGGGAGTCGTACCCTGACTTTTCCAGAATGAAACCATCCCACACTATATTTTACACCTATGGTAACAACCATTTACCATATTCCGACTCTTTAACTAGGTTAACTCAAAAGGACACTCTAGCCCTCTTATGACCCAATTTGCCGGACGTATAAGAGTTTCGGTTAAAACACCACTTCAAAGACTCTAAATATGCCTAATTGGGTAGGAACACTGGTTTAGATCCTAAGGAGACCATTTAAGTCTTATCACATGACCTCGGTATTTCAAAATGTTACATTATCCCCCCCTTAGGAACATTCGTCCCCGAATGACACCAAACACTCTTAAAATGTGGGAGTAGACTCAAGACTAGCAGCTCAACCAATTCACAATATTTAGTTAGCATGAACTATATTATTTCATAAAAAAAAATACTTCAAAACATCAATTTACCATATCTAAATCACCAAACTTGTCTCAAATATGCAAGAAACCAAACAACTTCCAAATTTATCTAAGGTCACCTTAAAGCGCCTTCATTTTAGAAGTCTCCAAACTAGGAGTTTTGCAAAGTTACACAAAAACAACAGAGATTCACAATATCTAACGTATTTTTATCATTAGAGAGAGATACTAACCTTACACATCAAAAAGATGAGGATAACGGGTTTTCATGTCGGCTTCCGCCTCCCATGTTGCACCCTCAACTAGGTGGTTCCTCCATAGCACCTTTACGGAAACCACCTCTTTGTTCCTCAACCTTTTCACTTGCCTATCAAGGATTTGAACCGGAACCTCCTCATAAGAGAGGTTATCCTTGACTCCTAGGCCTTCAAGAGGAAGAATAGACTCGGGATTCCCGACACACTTCTTCAACATGGAGACATGGAAAACTGGATGAACCAAAGCTAGCTCATTGGGTAATCTTAAACGATAGGCAACTTTACCAACCCTTTCTAAAATCTCATAAGGGCCTACATATCGAGGGCTCAACTTCCCTTTCTTGCCAAATCTTACCACACCCTTCATAGGTGAGATTTTTAAATACACCTTATCACCCTCTTCAAACTCCAAGTCCCTTCTTCTATTATCGGCATAGGACTTTTGTCGACTATAGGCTGTTTGCAACCTATTTCTTATGATATGTACATTCTCCAATGTCTTGTAAATCAAGTCGGGACCGAATATCGATGACTCACCTACTTCAAACCATCCTATAGGAGACCTACACCTCCTTCCATACAAGGCTTCATAGGGAGCCATGGAGATGGACGAATGAAAGCTATTATTATACGCAAACTCCACCAACGGCAAATGCTTATCCCAACTCCCTTTAAAATCAATGATGCAAGCTCTAAGCATATCCTCAAGAGTTTGAATCGTGCGTTCCGCTTGACCATCCGTTTGAGGATGGAAGGCGGTACTTAATTTCACTTTAGTACCCAAACCTTTTTGAAACGACTTCCAAAATCTAGATGTGAATTGTGCACCTCTATCCGAAATGATGGATAACGGAATACCATGACGACACACAATCTCATCTATGAAAATCTTCGCATAATCTTCCGCCGAATATGTAGATTTGACGGGGATAAAGTGAGCGGACTTAGTCAATCTATCAACAATCACCCATATAGAATCATATGACTTTTGAGTCCGAGGCAACCCTACTACGAAATCCATATTAATGTCTTCCCACTTCCAAGTAGGAATTTGGATCTCCTGTAGTAAGCCACCCGGCTTTTGATGTTCCGCCTTCACTTGTTGACAATTCGGACATTTAGCAACAAATTCCGCTATATCCTTCTTCAAACCTTCCCACCAATATATTTCTCGAAGGTCATGATACATCTTTGTAGAACCGGGATGGATGGAATAGTGGGATCCATGGGCTTCATCAAGGATCCGATCCCTCAATCCATCCACATCAGGAACACACAACCTCCCTTGATACCTCAATACACTATCTTCTCCTAAGGAGAAAGACTCGTTCGCCTTGCCAAGAACCGATTCCTTTAATTCCATCAATAGTTGGTCAAGGTGTTGTTTGGACTTCACCTCAACCACCAATGATGACTCGGAGCTATGATGAACCGTGGCACCTCCATTTAGCGAACTCACCAATCGCACTCCCAATCTAGTCAAACGATGAACATCTTTTACTAGATCTTTCTTGTCTTCATCTATATGAGTCACACCACCCATAGTCATACGGCTTAAAGCATCTGCCACCACATTTGCCTTGCCGGGATGATATAGGACACTCATATCATAATCTTTCAACAACTCTAACCACCTTCTTTGTCGAAGATTCAAATCTTTTTGAGTAAACACATATTGAAGGCTCTTATGATCAGTGAAAACATCTACATGAACACCATACAAGTAGTGTCTCCATATTTTTAAAGCAAACACCACGGCCGCTAACTCAAGGTCATGAGTAGGATAATTTCTCTCATGCACCTTAAGTTGCCGCGAAGCATAGGCAATCACCTTCCCATTCTGCATAAGCACACACCCCAAACCTACGCGGGATGCATCACAATACACAATGAACCCTTTAGATCCTTCCGGTAAAGTTAACACCGGAGCGGAAGTAAGCCTATCCTTCAATAATTGAAAACTCTTCTCACATGCCTCTGACCATTCAAACTTTTTGCCTTTTTGAGTCAATGAAGTCAAAGGAGATGCAATGGAAGAAAAACCTTCTACGAACCTTCGATAATAACCCGCTAGACCCAAGAAACTCCTAATATCAGTTGGGGTCAAGGGTCTAGGCCAGTTTCTTACCGCATCTGTCTTCCTTGGGTCTACCTCAACTCCCTCACTAGAGATGATGTGCCCAAGAAATGCCACCGACCTTAGCCAAAACTCGCACTTGCTATACTTGGCGAACAATTTATGTTCCCTAAGGGTTTGCAATACTACCCTTAGATGATCCATGTGGTCAACCTCATTTTTCGAATACACCAAGATATCATCGATAAATACAATAACGAATGAATCAAGGTACTTTCGAAACACCCTGTTCATCAGATCCATAAACGCCTCCGGAGCATTTGTGAGACCAAAAGACATAACCACGAACTCATAATGCCCATATCGAGTCCGAAAAGCTGTCTTTGAAATATCTTCATTTCTCACCCTAAGCTGGTGGTACCCTGACCTCAAATCAATCTTTGAGAAGTAACTCGCTCCTTGGAGTTGATCAAATAAATCATCAATCCGAGGAAGAGGATACTTGTTCTTGATGGTAACCTTGTTGAGTTGCCGGTAATCAATACACATCCTCAAGGACCCATCTTTCTTTTTCACGAACAAGACCGGAGCACCCCATGGAGAAATGCTAGGCCTTATAAAGCCCTTGTCTAGCAAATCTTTAAGTTGTGCATTCAATTCCTTTAACTCGGCCGGAGCCATTCTATAAGGAGGAATAGAAATAGGATTTGTTTCCGGTAGCAAATCGATACCGAAATCGATTTCCCGTTCGGGAGGAATGCCAGGAAGGTCATCAGGAAAAACCTCCGTAAATTCACTCACCACGGGGACTGACTCTATAGGAGGAACTTCGGAATCCACTTCTTGGACTCTCACAATATGGTAGAGACACCCCTTCGAGATCATTTTACACGCCTTTAGGCATGTTATGAAACGACCTCTAGGAAGAGAATTTCCACCTTTCCACTCTATAACGGGTTCATTTGGGAAACAAAACCTCACAATTTTGGTCCTACAATTGATGGAAGCGAAACTAGCATGCAACCAGTCCATACCTAATATGACATCAAAATCAATCATGTCTAGCTCAACTAGATCAATATGAGAAACTCTATGAGGTATTGAAATAGGACAATTTCGATAGACTCTTTTTGCTACCACTGACTCACCCACCGGGGTAGACACCAAAATAGGTTCATGCAAAACATCGGGTAATGTACTAAATTTCTTAGCTACCAATGGAGTAACGAAAGACAACGTAGCACCCGGATCAAGTAATGCATACACATCAATGGCAAAGATTTGTAACATACCAGTCACCACATCGGGAGAGGCCTCTTGGTCATCTCTAGTACGAAGAGCATAAAGACGGTTCTTTTTGGGAGCACTATTAGAACCACTTGGATGACCACCCCTCTCTTGTCCCTTAGCATTTGGACAATCCCGCACCTTGTGACCAATCTTTCCACAACCATAGCAATTTCCCGTTCCAATCAAACATTCTCCATAGTGACCTTTCCCACACTTAGAACATGTAGGCTTCTCATTAGATGAGTTCCCATCCTTTCCCTTGGCAACTTTTGGTCTAGGAGCTTTAGAATCCCTAGTCTTGGGAAATTTGGATGGAACGTGGTTTGAGAACCTCTTTTTGAATCTAGGCCTGTCTTGAATTCCCAACCTATCTTTGGCAGTTTCACTCTCAGAAGACCTTGTCCTCCTTGAGTCCTTATCCTTCCTTTTTGATCTAGCCTCCTCAACCCTTCTTGCATGCACCATGAGACGACCAATGTTCATGTTATCATGTAGCATAGCCGATTGACACTCCTCTTGTAAATCGTCCGATATACCTGTCACATATCGACTCATTTCGTCTCTAGGATCGGAGACCAAAGACGGAGCATATTTGGCCAATTGAGTAAATTTCAGAGAATACTCATGAACACTCATCGTTCCTTGGCGGAGATTGATGAATTCCACCACCTTCGTTTCCCTCATCTCTCTAGGGAAGAACCGATCAATGAAGGCCCCTTTGAATAACTCCCACGTCACTAACCCACTTCCAAGTGGCCTGTTGTCCTTCCATTGCGCATACCATATCTGAGCGACATCTTTGAGTTGGTAGGAGGCCAACTCGGCATTCTCGCTAGACGACAGCCCCATAGCACACAAAATCTTGTGAACCTCATCAATAAATTCCTGAGGGTCTTCATCAACCTTCGACCCATAAAAGACAGGAGGATTCATTCGAGTGAAATCCCTAAGTCTGGAGGCCATAGTCTGTTCATGGACTCTAGGTGCCAAATCCCTATTGGCTTGGGCAGTCATAGCTTGGGCTTGCACTGTTGCGGCTTGAGCTTGAGTAGTCATGGCTTGAGCCATTTGAGCAATAATAGCTCTCATCTGAGCCTCTGTCATCGGTGGAGGATCAGCAGGAACCTGGTCATCAATAGCAACCTCTTCAAGAGGAGGAGCAGGTTCGTCACGAGGAATTCCCGCAGCAGCCATCTCTTCCTCAAGTCTTCGAGCCGCATTTCTTCTAGTATTCATCTCCTAT
The DNA here is from genome assembly GCA_016801875.1 of Solanum sitiens. Taxonomy (NCBI): domain Eukaryota; kingdom Viridiplantae; phylum Streptophyta; class Magnoliopsida; order Solanales; family Solanaceae; genus Solanum; species Solanum sitiens. The sequence continues at coordinate 185,616 of JABWTJ010000826.1, read as the reverse complement.
AACCAAAACACAAGGTTCAGGCGAAAGCATATCCGACGTACATTCTAGGGGCACGATATGGATTTCCAATAATAAGAATGATTCCTAATCATCAAATAAGTTCCTATTCATAAGTGTGGCGCGCTTCACAATTATGAATACAAACTTAAATAACGTGGTTGAGAGAGAGACGTTAACATCAAGGATATTCAACCTCATGCTCTGATACCAAGTTTGTCACATCCGGGTTTACCCCCTAGACGTAACCGGCGTCGTCGTCCTCTCGGAGGACTAAGACAAGCCTCTTAGCTTCGTTATAGCATTCATCGACTAAAAATCAGTAAGAATTAAAAACCTTTTTTATCTAAAACTACTCGGAGGTTTACATAGACCTCTACATACACATCATTATATATATCAAGTATACATAGACTTGTTCATATACGAAGATTACTTAGTCTTCTACTTTTATTTCATACACTTATATATTCAGAAAATAATAGTCATAAAACCGTCTCATCTCATAGACCATCTATCGATCACAATAAGTCTTGGGCATAGCCCTACATCAAATGAAAGAAGCCACATATAGGCTGTCTACTACATCGTCTCAAGAGAACAATAGAGTCAACATAGAATCATAGTAACTACACATCATAAAAGAGAGATATCGGCCACGTCCTCGAGAGAGTGAGGACCTACCACTTGGATGGCAAAATACCCAAGTCTTCCTTCCTAGCAATTTGGATCAAGCTCAACGACCCGAACCTAAAATGTTTGGGGAAAAGGGAAAGAAAAGGGATTAGTACTCCACATGTACTAAGTATGAAATCTCATATACAATTACCAATCAAATATATTTAGAAAGGGACATTTATGAAAACATAATAGACTACATATGAAATTAAACCATAGCAAAGCAAAGCATACTAATGATAACCTTCAATAAGTCACAAGTGCAATGATCAAGTAAAATTACCATATCTCCTACTCAATCAAGTAACCTACCAAGACTACAATTAGCAATTTACTTACCAACATACTCGTCATGTCATGATACATCCTACTTCAAGCAAAGACAACAACATTATATTCATAAGCATGTTACTCAACATACCAACCTTTTACATCATACTATCGCCTTACATACATAATATTGACCTCTCAAAGTTCCTATCAAGGCAAACTCGTGCAAGGCGTAGGTAGAGTCCCATACCCCTACCTAAGCTAAAGCCAACCTCTCAAGTTACTTTAATTAGCCTATACCTTATTCATTCATTCATTTTAGTTTAGGGAACATTTGCCTTAACCGACATAGACCACATAATCGAATGTGGAATCCGGTGTCATGAAACCTTACACCGATGGAAGGTGGTCTACCGGCCAAGGTAGAACCTAACGTGAACATAGCTATCTAGGTGGATCCACTAGCTAGTATCCTATGGTGGCAACATAGTTCAAGAACTAAGAGATAGGTATTCCCTCTATATACCATTCGGTAATGGGGCCTCATCTCATGAGAATTCATGAGTGAATATTTCTCAAGGAAAGTCAACACTTCACGTAGATCCATAGGTGAGTATTCCTCTAAGGGAAGTCAACACTCTATAAGGAACAAATGGTGAATATTCCTCTAGGGGAAGTCAACACCTCTCAATGTCAAGTTCACTCGGTGCTAAGCTAAGTCCCCATTTGTAGAGAAGCCTTTAATCTTTATTAATCTTCTCAATTTAATTACATAGAAGGGTCAATCCCTTGTATATCATCATTATAGCTCAAATAAGAATTGTATGAGAATTATGTCCTTTCATTAACAATTCATATAGGTGAAGTCAACCCTCGTACATCTCATCATAATAGGGCACATCGAACAACTTCCCTATATTACATTACACTTAGCAACCTCACAACCAACCTAAGCATATAAGTTCATGTATCATATCATCTTATCACATCAATCAAAGCATACTTCAACATAACATTATCACTTGATGACAATTAACCATAATTTGAAGTGAAGGCTAGGATCATCAAGACTTACCAATACTCCTCCCTAGTCCATCAATAAAGGGCCTTACCATCAACCCATAGATCAACCAATCTTAGATCATCACATCGATGTAATTCAATAATAAATCACAAGAACTAATCAAGGAGAAGCACTATACTATGAAGCAATACTACATCAAAGCCTAGTAACATGATCTCAAGTGTATCTTCTTAACTTAGATTCAATATTCAAGAACATAGGTGTGAAGAACTTCAATTCATCATAATAGATCCATAATCAATACAATGACAATCATTAAAGACCATTTAACTTATTATGAGGTCAATTCTATCAAACTCAACCTAATCCATATCAATTCAACATTTAGGGTTAAGGGTTAGGGGTCATCACCCACAACCTAGATCAAACTACATCAATTAACCATAATCAAGTTACAATTCATGATAATCTATTCATTCTAACCCAAAGAATACATAATTAACTCAATTCACATGATCAAATTCGGATTTGGATGAAACCCATAAGAAACTCAACTTTTTGGAAAAAGCTTTGAAGGAACCCTTTGAGGAAAGAATCTCAAAGGTGAATTAGATCCCATACCTTAAGGTTTGATGACGTTTTGATGGTGAATTTCGTGCTAAATCAACCCCCAATGATTTCCCCAAGTTGATCTCCAATGGAGTCTTCCAATAGAGAGAGAAAGTAGAGAGAAGGAAGAGAGTTTTGTTTTTGAGAGAATGATTAGGCTAATGAGGGTTGGGTATTTATAGTGGGGTCTTAAGTCACTTAATTAGTCTCTCTTAAACCCCTAATTACCCCTAAGTCAATTAATTAATTAACTAACTAAAACTAACTTTTCCAAAACTGCCACAGACCTTCCACGACGGATCCCCGACGACGGTCCGTCGTGGTCATGACGAACTGACATCCCTCCGTCCTGCACATCCGTCACGTTGGTCAGAGACTTGTGCAGGCGGAGGCTTTCTCCCCAGACACCAAGGATGGCACGACGGTCCGTCGTGGGCGTGACGGACTGACATCCCTCCGTCCTGCACATCCGTCACGTTGGTCAGAGACTTGTGCAGGCGGAGGCTTTCTCCCCAGACACCAAGGATGGCACGACGGTCCGTCGTGGGCGTGACGGACTGACATCCCTCCGTCCTGCACATCCGTCACGTTGGTCAGAGACTTGTGCAGGCGGAGGTTTGTCCTACGGCACCAAGGCTGGCACGACGGAGACCTTGACGTCCCGTCGCGCCTGTGACGCCCCGTCATGGGGTCCGTCATGCCCTGCTATTTCTAGGGTCCTCCTCGAGGGTCCTTGTTTGGTCCTCGGGGAGTCGTACCCTGACTTTTCCAGAATGAAACCATCCCACACTATATTTTACACCTATGGTAACAACCATTTACCATATTCCGACTCTTTAACTAGGTTAACTCAAAAGGACACTCTAGCCCTCTTATGACCCAATTTGCCAGACGTATAAGAGTTTCGGTTAAAACACCACTTCAAAGACTCTAAATATGCCTAATTGGGTAGGAACACTGGTTTAGATCCTAAGGAGACCATTTAAGTCTTATCACATGACTTCGGTATTTCAAAATGTTACATTATCTCAAACAAAAGAAAGAAGTTTGTTTTAAAAATGTATGAGCTAAGTATATTTTGGATTAGTATTGAGCACCGATATGGGGATACGAGTTCATATTAACTCAAGTCTCCCTAAATCATGTATCCAACATGGGTAGTAAAGGATCATACTTTTTAGATAAATTCTTAAGTGTGCTTTTAGCATAGACTAGTGGATCCACTTAGTTAAGGCATTCTATATGACGACAAAGTATAGGACAGTTCTAGCAGCGTGGGCAAGACGTTGTATCACCACTTAAGCTCATAGTGATGGTTATCGGTTAGAGAATCTCCCACACAAACTATATTACTTTATTATATCAGTAAAGTTGAGTTTGTTATTGCATTTTCTTTAACGAACTAAGTTTTTTCTTACTATTTTACAAGCTTTATATATATTGCATGTGTTTTATTGCTTTATATTGAGTTAAGTTATTCAAGAGTTGAGTAAAGCCAAGGTAAGTATTCCTTTCAGACTCTTTTCAAGCCTATATTGTGTTTAGCATTCCAACTCGCATACTTGTACATTCAATGTACCAATGTCAGTTGGTTTGCATCGTCTTATGATGCAAACACATGTAATCAAGATCAACATCCATGCCTCGTTGATCCAGTTGAGCACTTAGAGTCAGTTGATGAACCTCTTTGCATTTCGAAGGACTCCTTTTACTTTGCTTTCAGCATTTCATTGTTAGGATGATCAGGGGTCTTGTACCGAAATCCCTCCTTGTTTTAGAGGTTTCATAAACAATTAATAGTTTAGTTGTCTTTACATTATCATTTTCATATGTTAAGACTTGAGTTGCCATTTTGGTCAAGTTGAATGTTGACATTTAAACATTCTAAGCTTTATTTTATGAAACAATTGAGTAAGTGTATTTGATCATTGTAATAATGCTTAGAGTCTTTCGTTACGTAAGTAAGCCAGACCAAGGGTTCACTTGATACCAACAATGGTTCTCGAGTGCCAGCCACGTCCAGGGTGTAGGCTCGCGGTGTGACAAGTACCTCGAATAGAATGACAATTCAAAGAGTACTAACATGATTTGATGTCGCAAGAGCCCCACTTCTATTATTTAGCAATGGTTTGTAATTTCCTTGCGACCGTGGAATTGGTTAGTTGGACTAAAGCAGCATCTCGAGAGGTAACACAACTACTGAAAGTGGTGCTCATTCAGAGAGTATAATTAAGCATCATTTCACAACCTATAAATTCAAAAGCCCAAAACATACCTTAAAAGTTTAGAGATTATTCTACAACGAAATTGAGATTTATAAGTAGCACCTCTTAGATCAAATTCAGAAACATGGATTTTAGTATGTGTTTTAGGAGTCCAATGCATGGATTGTAAACCCTTTTACATCCCATAAATTTAGATCATAAAACAACTCTTGAAACTTGAAATTTTCTTGAGTTTTACGAACTATGTTTTCGTTTTGTAGTTTGACCTACAGATCATAAATGGATCCCATAAATCAAACTTTAGAAAGGTAGAAATTGAGTCTTACGGTATTTTGCTAGAGCTCCGCCATGGGGTGAGCCTCGAGGCGAGTCCCAATAGAGTCTTTTAAGACAATGATACAAACTTATGAGTATTTTAAATAATTTTTAGAACTTATGGATATAAATCATATTTCTTTAAAAGTCAAATATTTTTCCGAAAATGTATGACCAAAATCATCGAAACATCAACAAAAAATGGCTTGTCAAAAATATTTTGAAATTTGTGGCCTAACACTAATGTATGGCTATGTATCGGTCTGTTCGGTTTAATTTTGAAGTTTATCAATTTGACTTATTAGCTATCGGTTTGCAGACATGCTAAACCGTTATAGAACCACTAAGATATTGACTTATCAGTTATTGGTCTATCGATTATCGATTTGACATTAAAAAATCATTGAAATAACTTAGAATTAAGGTGACAAACCAAATGAACCATGCACATGAGTTCACAAATTGCATCTTGTTCAAAAGCAAACACTTTTACATGGTAGAATAACCAAGAGTTTGAGACAACTAGAAATAAAAATAGAAATTAAACTCTAAGTCAAGGACTTTATATACAAAATAATATAAATATAATTATTAAATTTACTATAAGATTCTCGATTCCATTAAAAAAGAAATCAAACCTATAATTGATAATAAAAAAAATCAAAATCATTACCAAAACCAGTTAACTAATAACCCATTGGTAATGGATGGACCAATAACATTTTTTTGGGTTGGATTTCGGACGACCCTAAGCTAACATAGTGTAAGTGGGGGAAAGGGGCAAAAAGGAAAAACACCATACAGCTGCTTCATATCAAAGTGAGAGAGTGCAGTGTGTAAATGGATGCACTATTATCCATAACCAATTGAAGAGAAGAGTGAGTAATTGAATTAAACTTAACTTGCCACAAATGGAGGCAGCTTCTGTGCTCAGCTCTTCTTCTACATCCTCCTTTTCTCTTTCACATATGCTCTTATCTTCCTATACCTCAAAACCCCATGTGAGGTTTATCTTCAATTCTCTATCAAAATGCACTCGGGGTTCTCGTTTGCTCTTTTCTTCCAACCACAGCGTTGAAAGATTCTCTCTGCTTCGACCTTCAGCACTCACTTTCGAGGAAACTGTTGATACTTTTTCAGTGCAGCCCAAAATTGACAAGAGTGGCAGATTCTGTAGTCCTAGAGCCGCTCGAGAGCTCGCTCTGTATGTCCTTTTCACCCTTTCTTTAAAGATATGTGACATTTTTTGTAATTAGGGTTGCAAGATGGTGGACATTTTCTTTTTCCTTAACCAACCAAGTAGATGGACATATTTTTTTCTTAATGGTGGTGAGAAGACTAGAACTAAGGATTTACCCCGTACGAATGTAATGCTCTAGGGTGATTCCTTATGTTGATGAATTGAATTGACAAGTGTGTAATATCCATAGCTAAAGTAAATTTATTTATAAGTTAAATGTACCAAATGTGTATTATAATTCTGTTCCTATCTTAGGATGACAATATATGCGGCATGTTTGGAAGGCTCAGACCCTGTTCGCTTTTTTGAGAAACGGTTGAACATTAGAAGAGGTAATGGCTGGTTCTATTTCGCTCCTTTTTCAAATTTTAAAGAAATTGCAGCTAGGCTTATGGTTCTTTTTCAATCTTTAGCTAATAATTATTTGATTTTGGAGCGTAGAACCGGGATATGAATTTGATAAAGATTGGTTAATGAAGTACAATCACATGAGTTTTGGAGGCCCCCCTGTGAAAACTGACACGGTTGAAGAAGCTGATGAACTTCTCAAGGCTGATGAAAATGATTCTGAAATAGGTATTTACATGTGTCTTGCATCTTTGGATCCTCAATTCTTCATGAACATACGGCTTGGATAAACTTTCTAACACACACAAAGGCAAGCATAAAGTGAGGTTCATGTTGCTTACTATAGTTTTCACTAGAAGGCCATTAACTTAAGCTTAACATATTTACTCTATTGCAATGTTTTGGAGCCATGTTTAAGTGATAATGTTGATGATTTTTTATTATTTTTTGTATTGCGGACTATCTGGTTCTTCTTTAAACTGTTTAGACATCTTGAATAACTATTGATGTGTAGAGTCGGTTCTATGATGCAACTATGTATCTTCTAAATTAGTGGAGTTAAGTGACTTGTAGTCATAGGATAAATAGGTATACTATGGGTTTATTTTGATTTAAAAAAAAATATCAACAATAGTAATAGGATGTAGTCTCTGATTTTGCTGTCCTTCCCAATCTGAAACTGAGGTGTCAGTATCTTCCCTCCAAAATAATGATGTTAAAGAGGAAAAAACTACTGGTTTCCCTGGGGCCAAGGATGCTCTCGAGCTACTAGTTACATCAATAGTTGGTGCACAAGTATTTGATTTGGTTGTGCTATTTGTTTTTTAGGCTTTGTCACGTCTTACTTCTTGAAGGCTGTCTTATTTGTTTACTTTTGATTCCTAAAGTTCTAGAGAAATGTTATGCACCTCTTTCCAATTAATAAATCATTAGTTACTACTTGGGGAAGCTTTTGAGAGTCCTTTTCATCTACTAAACACTTTTTGATCCCCACCAATAATTCCTAGCATGGCTGATTGCTTAATTACGGCTTCTCAAATACTTCTCCAGGAACTATTTTGCAAGAAGCCACATAAGACTGTTCTTCTCCAAAATGACATCTATAGTAAATGTTCCCCATACGTGTATATGCTTTTTGAAAAAAGAAAGAGAGAAGTATTGAAAACACCCCTAAACTTGGCGTAAACTATAAGTTTCCTCTCGAAGCTATTGACAGCCTTAAAACACCCCTTTACTTGACTAATTGAAGTTATACACACCCCTAATCTGCCACATGACATAACAAATGATCTCAAACTCTTGTAGGAGCATGAGATTCTTAATGAAAAGTCAAGAGAAGTGTTGAAAACACCCCTAATCTTGGAGAGTATGTAAGGGTGTATTCCATCCATGTAGCTAGATTAGGGGTGTATTTAAGTTTCGTAGTAGAGGGGTGTTTTTAGGGCTATCAATAGTTACAGGGACGAAACTAATAATTTATGTCAAGTTTAGGGGTGTTTTCAATACTTCTCTCAAAAAGAAATAATTGCAATGAAAGAACTCTTCAGGAATGACCTTTTGAAGACAATGGAAGTATTTTGTATTAACAATATTTTGACACAGGCTATATTTCTTCATATAAATAATCACATATATTGAGTACAATGACATGATGAATAGGACCAGGCTCCACCTATATCCCAAACCCAGTACTTCTAAAAAAATTTAAATCTGGTACATGTACATGAAGGATAAAAGAAAACTTTTCAACAAAAGTTCATCTGCAAAAGATGCTATTGGGGTCTAATTCCTCCTTGAGATGGAATAATTTTTTGAACTTTTTCTCTTCCTCAATCTCCTCAGAGGTTGGGTGAGCGTTCAAACTCTGGAGTCTACACTCACATAAAATTGTTGTTGCATTTTAGTGATAGTATCACTATGCTACGCTTGTGGTAAATGGTTTTAGTAGAAACGTTTGAATGCAAAATTCTGTCTCATATTAAAAGATGTGGAATGTTTTCATCTCTATCATTTTCCTATTAGCTGATTTGTCCATTCAATCCGTTAATTTATTCTTTCTCTCAGAAGCTGAAGTTCTCTCTGCTCCACCAAAGTTGGTGTACAGCAAGCTTATTTTGCGGTAAGCTTATTGATCATATGGCTCTCTTTATGTAGCTTACAGTTTCTACTTTCTTCAGAATATGAGCATGCTGGTATAACCTGATAATTTCTTGCATCTTTGCAGTTTCACACGGAAACTTTTGGTGTCTGTTGAAGAAAAGTGGGATAGTCACGTGCTTGTAATAAATAAAGTTGCACCCGATAATTGGAAGGTTGGATGTGTTACTTGTGTCTTTACATTCTTACTCTTAGCTACAATATGCACCGTAGTGATGGCACTTTGAAGTTTGGGATCCTTTCTTCCTTAAACCCACACAACCACATTCTTGCCACCAATTCCAACTCTTTTGAATGACATTCAGATTGAAGCTGATAAAAACACATTGTCCCGTTTCTCTACTTCCACTTGAAATATGACAAAGCATTCAGTTCAGTCAGAAGCTTGCACTGTGTGTTCCCATGGGACTCAGTATCACTTTGAGAAAACTCTTTCATACTATAAATGAAACAATGCTATATCTTGCCTTCAATTTAATGAACAAATTACAATATACGTTTCTTGATTAATAAACTCACTTGTGGTCTGTCACCCTGAGTGTACAGATGTAGACAAGCTTGGGTTTAGGAAAATGTTCAAGTTTGGGAGATTTTATATTTGTAAAGCAACTATGGATTAAAAATGGCTGGGAAAATAGATTGGCTCTTGCAACCCGTGGTATGTTGGTTTGGTGGGCACCCATGGGTTCAAATTCTGCCACAAACAAGGTCTTGCTATTTAAGTGCGAGAAGGGTGGAGGGGTGGGCTCATTATCCACCGAGTTTCAAACCATGTGCCAATGGGCCTAGGGAATTTTTTAGTTATCAAAAGAAAAGGTTGGCTCTTGCCCTTCTTTGAAAAAGGAACAAGGGAAAAGGGCCTGAATATACCCCTTAACTTTGTCATTTAGAACTGATATACCTCCCGTTATGAAAGTGGCATATATACCCAACTGTTACACAAATGGCTCACAAGAAAATCCATGTAGGGGTATATTTGTCATTCTCACGTTATTTTTTTTTTTTGACTTTTTTAATCCAACAGTTAATTTGAATTTATTATTTTGATGGTCAAATTTATTTTTCACTTATTTTCTTGTAAAGTTTATTATTGATGCCCCAATTTTTTATTTAATATATAGATATAAACACTAAATTACAATATTGTAGCAAAAAAGTAGTTTAATATTTTTTCTTTCCCATTAACACATTTTTTTTTAAATTTCTCTTATTTTTTCAGTAAAGAGTGAAAGAATAAAAATGAAATAAGGATAAGAAACTCAAATAATAATGATCAAAGAAGTCAAAAATAATGTATGTGTGAAAAAGATGAAATATATGATTAAATTAAAAAATAAATAAATTTAAAACTAATTATATCACTTTTGTAACGGTAGGGTATATGTGAGCCACTTTTGTAATGATAACAGTATATGTGAGCCACTTTTGTAACGAGGCGTATATCGGCTCTAAATGACAAAGTTGAGGGGTATATCAAACCCTTATCTCTGTTTAGTCAATCTAGGGTGTGTTCGATATGGAGAAATAAATCTTCCTATTTTCTTGTGTTCGGTTGGTTGAAAATTTTGGAAAATATTGTCTTTAGAAAAATAAGCTGCTTGAAAATAAGTAAAACGACTTCCATAATAGGGAAAACAAGTCACATTTCCTCACCCTCACAACCACTCCATCGCAGCCCCCACCACCTACCCTCGTCACCTCCACCCCACCCCACCCCCCGGCGCCACCCCTATCGTCATAATTTTGTCTTAGGTACATACAAATATTTCTAGGATAATATTTATTAACTTGCATACCATACACAAGAAATAAGTAAGAAACCACTTGTTTTCCTAGAAAAAGTTTTCTTTGTAAAATATTTTCCATGTAAAATATTTTCCTTCCTACCAAGCACACCCCTAGTCTCCAAAGTTTTCTGTAACCAGCCTGTCTAGTCCTCTGCCAAGTTAGCCCTACAAAATTAAGTGAAGCTGTGCAACTCCCCATCCTCAACCATCTTGCTATGCACTTTCAAACTATCTACACACTGAGTCAGGTTTACAGAGTGCGAGGGAGTGGTTTTAGGATCTAGCGGGAGGAGGCAATGAAAGAAAAGAAGTGAAAACCAAAGAGGTGTTAAACTTCTTTCAATTTGGTCAACTTAGTGGATAGAACCGACTTTTTTTTGTATTGCATGAATTCAATGTTAAATGAGCTGTAGATTAAGTATAGTCCAAAACCCGTTTGCCTGTACAGATTCTCTTGGATGATGTTATAAATTTAATCCACTTCGTCATTTAGTGTTTTTTTGGATAAGTTATTGCTCTTATTCTATCAGCTGTGTTTTTAAGTCTCGAGGCATTATAATTTCTGCTGTTGCGAGATTGTTGGGTGCGGGGACAGGAGGAATTATACGAATTCTAGCAACGGATATGATTTGCTAAAATTCAAGTGAGAAAGAACAATTTGCAATTTATATATGTCAATTGATCTTCACTTCATTAATTTGTAAAAGCTAGGGATGTTTAATCTTTCAGTTGACTTGTGATCTGTATCCAATAAGCACACGTCCCTACAAAATAACAAATTTGCAAAACAACAGAATTTAGCAATATCCTTGTTAGGAACTGAGAAACTCTTTTAACAATAAATCTGTAAACTTCAAAACACAACATAGAAATAGGAATAACACTGCAACTTTTATTAACTGCCACCAACTAACAAATAGAGTAAGTTTTACAAATAGCAAATAGAGTATACTTCTAACAACCAAGGTATTTCGAGGAACATTTAACCTCTAAATCTGCCAGAGAAAATCCTATAGAAAAAACTGTTGGTCGGCCTAGTACAATATCACAAAATAACTGCCTAAACAGCTAAACTGCTAGATAACTGCTAGAAACACACACACACAATAATTAATAAATAAAACAGTTACATTTAAGCCTTATTTTTACCCTTCCTGGGGTTATAGACTCTAGTAAAAACAGGTCTAACAATAATTTTTGTTCCCTCCAATTATCAATATTGCCTCTTTCAAGCTTGTATTTGTTTTTGGTACCTTAGAAGACATAATTTGTTAATATGTCTGGGATTAATGCCATGAATTTATCTTCCAGAATGAGCCAGCAGGCAGGATCCTGGAGCTTTCAATTCTTCATTTAGCAATGTCTGAAATATCAGTATTAGGAACACGGCACCAGATAGTCATCAATGAGGTATTTTCTCTCTCTAATGTTTTGGACAACTCTTGAATAACTTCACTACTTAACCTCCCTATTCTCCATGCATGAAAACCTGCGGACATAGTGTTTCTTCTTGCTTCCTTTCTTTACTTTCTATTGATCAACTTAGAAGAGCTTTTCCGTTGAGGTTGATTAGTGTGAAAGTAGAAAAAACAAAGTTATTCAAAAGACAGGAATGGTGGCTAAGTCAAAGATGTGAATGGTTTCATAATGATGTCTCACATTTATTTGAGACGACTTAAAATTCTCTCTTTCTATTGAGTTCCCTGTATATTGCATGAACTTGCTTGCAACTATAATCTATTATAAATGAGGTCAATGGTTTCATAATGATTCCACTTATGGATTTGAGACGACTCCAAATTCTCTTTTTGTTGAGTTCTCTATAGATATGGCATGAAACTTGCACACAACAATAGTCTATCAACAAGCTTTCCGAGTTTTGGTCTAGTGGTAAGAGCAGTTTGCGATATGTAGGTTAGGTGCATGTTACTGCTTTGAACCCTGCTCAGATAAAAGCATGATATTTAAGTGGGTTAGGGTAGTGGGGGTGGCCTATCATCCACCTAGTTTGGAATTGTGCGACACTGGCCCTCGGAGACTTCTCTCGTTTATTAAAAAAAGTCTTTTCATCAGTGAGCCGATCCACGATTTTACAGTGAGGCCAGAATAGTATGACCTTATTATCTGGATCATTTTTTGTGCATATAATATACGTAGTTTGAACTGAAAGTAGGTGAACCGTAATAACCCACCTTAAATCCACCTTCCCTTGTAAAATCTTCTCATCACTTGACACTTTTGTTTATTGAGTACTTACTGAGCTGTTTAACTCAAATAAAAAACATTGTTCTCCCATTCTTGAAGGCTGTTGACCTTGCGAAACGATTCTGTGATGGGTCAGCACCCCGCATTGTAAATGGTTGCCTCAGGACATTTGTAAAGGATCTTGAAATAGCAAAGGATGCCCGAGTTAACCAGTCTGTGTTTACTTGAAATGTCCAATATCAAGAATTTGATGAATACTCAAAGAGTTATCTTCAACCTACATGAGACATTCTTTCTGGGCATTCCTTGCAAAGCTATTAGAAGAGATCAGCTGTGCCTTGAGATCCAGCTTCCAGGACAAATTTGTGCTCTCATCCAATACAAGGAAGAAGTATATATATCAAAATGTTAACGTTGCCCATCGTAAAATGTATGGTTAATATGATCATGTGTAAGCAATGTGTATTGTATCACCTTATTCATGCTGTAGTCTCTGTATTTCGGTATACCAAATTTTCTGAAGGCTTTAAGCCTGACTTGGAATTTCAGTTTGTAATAGCTTTTTCGCATGTTGCTGTTTATGGGTTGAAAATGAATATTATGTGTGGATGATGGAAGCTATAGGAAGTCATTCCTTTTATAGCTAATCTTAACTTATGGACGCATATGATATTCCTTAGAAGCATCTTTATTTTTAGCTTCTATTTCTTATTTCTACTTACACGTAGACATTGCTATATATAACTTTTTTTTATTATTACCCTTATTTAGAAGTGGCACTTCTAAAGGACGACGAACAAGGGCAATTATGTAATTTTAAGGGACTTGTAGAGGACGAACAAGGGCACATAGGTAATTTTACTAACGAATACAAAATGTTATGTGAATTGTGCTGTTTATTTTCGACTTTTATCTTATGGAGATGAAGATACGAGTCTTAGATCATGTGTATTTCTCAAATATTTAATACATCATTCTCTCTCCTTCAGTGGTACTAATACAACTCTAAAATGTGGTACCAAAAGCATTTTAAGTTGTACTCATAATTTTGGCTCAATTTGATTGAGTATTAACAAGTGAATGCTTTTTATTTCCAATATAGATTGATCTAAGGGTAATTAGAGCTCTCAATTCAAGAGAAGGTTTAAACTGATAAAGTCTTTTGGTCTTCAGATTACAAACTTTGCTTATCTTTCTTATATAAGTTTTTAGTTTTCTTAATCTCGTCACTCTTTTATTTTGATTTTCTTATTTTTCTAACCCCCTGATTTTGGATCCAATTCTTGGTTGATTTTTTTCTTAGTTTATTACTTAAGAAATTTTCTACTTAATAATGTTGAATTTTCTTATCCTAATCAATTTTCTACTTGCATGGATTTTTTAAAAATTTTTGCTTTTCCATAATGACCCTGTTCTACTTTCATTGCTATTCTACTATCATATACTTGAGAAAAATCAGAATATATAACTATCCAGAAGATAGACTCTGAAATTTTTTGTTGGTGTTGTTATATTCCGTCTCTTTATCTGCAGGTAATTAATGAACAAAGGATGTATTAATCCTTTTTGAATTTTTCTTTTTATTGGGCAGATCGAACTTCCATCTAAGCTCAATGTTTCATGTATCTCATCTTTTTAATTTCTCCAAGTACGTGACCAACCTATGGTAAAAAATTAACAAATTTTAAATATGTCCGTCCACATCAAGAACAAAGCGGAAGAAACACATTTTTTTTGGATTCTTAACATCAATTTTGCTTATGCAAATGCATACATACTTTGGATCTTTTCTTTAATGCACACACTGCATTGCATCTAAGATGCTGATGGTTAATTTTTCCGATAGTCGAAGTTGCCGATGAAGTGTTTCATTCGGGTGGTTTACTAAAATTCCCAAAGGTTAGTATTGCATTCACCTTCTGTCAATTATTTGATTGATTGCCTTTCAACTTACTTACACTCTCTCTCTCTCTCTCTCTCTCTCTCTCTCTCTCTCTCTCTATATATATATATATATATATATATATATATATATATATATATATATATATATATATATATATATATATATATATATTTATATTGGAGTTGCTTAATGAGTCTTACCCTTTTTTCTAAGCCAATTTATTCTAATTTCAAAAATTTAACTTAACACAACAACAACATTTTTGATTTGTTTCTTGGACTTATGATTCAAGACATGAATTTTATGATACAAGAAAAAATATTGAATGCCAAATGGTTTCTTTCTCTTGATAATTGATGGAGAGAAAACAAGCCTAACCAATAAGTGCAACTTTTGTTGGATGATAAAGATTATTTTGGAAGTCTATTACTAACAAATAGAAAGTCCTACATAAATCTATAGTTAACAAGTAAAGATTGTACTGTTGCAATAGTAGCTTTTATCAAAGGGTACTATTTGATTCTTTAACTCTCATTATTTGGATGTTTTATTAATGTTACTTTAATTTTTTTTTGTTTATTGCTTGTGATTCATATATATTATGAGATATGATTGTAATGTGTCTAAAGCTTGAGATTCTGAAAGTTACTAGCAATGAGAAAAGCTTTTGAAGTAGCCTAACCACAAACATTCTATTCGACATGACATCTACGAACAAGTGCATGGTACTTTGTATAACTAAGATGAAATAAATAAGAGAGATAGATGATTATGAGACATCATAGAGGTAGGAAATTTATTTATTTTTGAATGTTACATATCTATATTCCTTCCTTTCTGTCTTTCTATCTTTTTCATTTATTATGCTCTTTTGTAATATCAGAGTCTAATGTTTGCCTTACAGATGATGCACGATATTGGTAGATTGAGTTTCATTATTCCTTTCATTTAAGTGTATCTCCACTCCTTGGCATCAGTTTATTAGAGAAATGAAATATAGGCATTGATTGTAAAACACATTATACGTATCTGCTTTTTGCTATTTTTGCATATTTATTTTTGGTAGATTCTATATATAGACATGGTAATTTGTTCAAACATTTTTATGGAATTTAAATTAGCACAGAGGCTCACATTGAATTGACATTTTAGGATAAAAGAGGGACAAGCAGAGGAAACAAATAGGAGAATTAAGAGCTGAAGATTCCATGGCAGACTCTGGATTACCTTTAAGACCATATTCATCTCTTTCTAGATCTATGGAAAAAATGTGACTTGATGAATCATATTTTCCAAAAGCAGACTTCTGTGACTTGATGAATCATATTTTCCAAAGCAGACTTCTTTGTAGACTAATGATGTACTGTTATGATACTATAGTTAATTGTTCATGTTGTATTATGACGGTAAAAATATCACATCAATGTTGGTAGTATATATATATATATATATATATATATATATATATATATATATATATATATATATATATATATATATATATATAT